>MJUT01055631.1:701153-714041 GCA_002080005.1 Gigantidas platifrons | reverse complement strand
CCCCCAAAACAAGTAAAAAAACAACTAAAAATCCAAAAAAAGAAAACCCCAAAGATCTTTATTAAAAGTTTGGAATGTTTAGAAGTTGGAAGTAAACAAAAGGCCTTTTAAAAACAGGTTGGCTAAATTATGACATTAATAGGAAGTATATGACCTTAGTTTTAATTATTAGGCCTAATGTTATATACCAGTGTTTTAATCTGAATGAAATGTATGTCATTCCATAGGGTAATTCATTTTGAACGTGACGATTCATTTTAATTTTTCCTGCTCACTTAACAAAATAAAAGCGTAGATTTAACAGGTATTCTATTCACAATGTAGCATATTTCTATAAGATATCCTCAAGGACGAACATTAATATTGTGTGTAATAATCTGTCTTCTGCACGTTTGCATTTGATTGCACAATAATATAAAATTTGATATAAACGTACATGTACATAAAATTGGAAAAAATATGATTTTTTGGCGTAAAATCGTGATTTTTCACACGAAATACCCCCAATATTTTCGCGCCTCCCTCCGCTCGGTGCGATTTTATTTAATTGCGCCCCCCCCCTAACTTGAAATCCTGGATCCGGCCTTGATATATATATTTGTTTATATACCATACAGAAACACACGGGTTGGGGGCCATTATGGTCGTGATCGTAACCACTGATGTTGTGAGTTCGAATCTCGATCAGGGCGATATGTACAACATTATGTGATAAAATTTGTCAGTGACTTGCGACAGGTCGGTGGTTTTCTCTGGGTCCTCCAGTTTCGGCCTCCACCAATAAAACTGATCGCCACGATATAACTGATATATTGTTGAAAGTGGCGTTAAACACCATCAAACAAACAGACAAACACACTGGGTTTGATCCACTTGTTCTATTACTTAACCTGTACATCTCTGATGGGACATATAAGGCATCAACAAATTTTCAATTTTAGTAACTTAACTTGTTCTATAGTATATATACAGTCCGATAAAAGTTGAGCATCACCTGACTTGTTTCAATAATATCTTTTCTAATAATGAACTTATTTCAAATCGGTTTGCTGTTTTCGTTACTTGTACACACATACTTATTATGTGAAACAGGTTATTGATCGATTTTTATTTATGTGTATATGACAGGGTGTGTAAAGTGTCACGTGTACTTTTCAACATTTGTGTTTGCGAACGAAAGCTGATTTTTTTGTGTAGAGTTTTAAGTTTCATTTTCTATTGGTTTGGTATGGTGCGGCGAAAATTAACCATACCAGAAAGGTGGCAAGCGTTGGCATGCAGAACGGTGGTTTTAGCCATAAAAAGGTGGCAGACCACTTCAGGGTTAACTATTCCATCACTGTACGACTGATGCAGCGTTTTCGTCAAACGGGGAATGTTACTGACCGTCCACGTGCAGGTAGACCTCGCAAAACGACGCAGAGAGATGACAGGCTCATATCCAGACGGGCGCGGCAACGGGCGTTCAGTACAGCTGGTGCACTTTGTGGTAATTTAGCGTTTGGAGGCCACATTAGCACACGCACTGTAATCAGACGCCTCCACCATCAGGGAATGCGAGCACGACAACCCATAAAACGTCCACATTTGACATTACGTCATCTCCATGCTCGATTTGACTGGTCACATGATCATTTGGGGTGTACTATTCGCACATGGAGACGGGTCCACTGGTCTGATGAAAGTCGTTTTTTGTTACGCCCTACCGACGGTCGTGCAAGGGTTTGGCGCCAACGAAACACTTCATTTCAGGACAACCACATTTTGGGAACAACTGCTTTTGGGGGTGAGGGTGTAACTGTCTGGGGTTGTTTTTCCTTTGACTGTAAGTTGGACTTGTACGTTCTTGATGGTAATCTGACAGGCCAAAAATACCGCGACAATGTGCTCCCTCTACGCGTAGTCCCCCATTTCGACAATCATGCGTTGGATGACAGGCCAATGTTCATGGACGACAACGCTAGGCCACATAGAGCCCGAATTGTACAACATTTTTTTACAGCAAGATGTTGTTCAGACAATTCCATGGCCTGCGATGTCGCCAGACATGAACCCTATAGAGCATGTATGGGACTTTATTGGCCGAAAAATTAACCAATGCAATCCAAAATGTCAAAATATTGACGAATTAAGAACTGCTATCTTACTGGAGTGGCAACAGTTCCCCCAAGAACGGCTTAGGCGTCTTGTGCGAAGCATGACGAGGCGTGTTACAGAACTTCGCAATAAACGCGGTGGATATACTCGTTATTGATTTTTATGCCTTACACATACGCACAATAGTTGCATTTAAAAGTTATTAAAATCTGAAGACTCTGCATTTTAATGCAAAGTTACAAACGTCCATCAAAGACAAACTGGTTTCACGTTTTTCTAGCGCCTGTTTTGAACCCCATTTTTGCTACGTCATAATCACGTCTTTCAGGATGATAAATACTTCGTAGATTGGTAATTTTAGAGCCCTTGGTGTAGTCTTTTAAGATGTGTCAGAAAAAATGTGATATATATTTTATTGTTTTAACAGTATTGATGTAAAAAAAATATATCAATAAAAATATAGGGTGGTGCTTAACTTTTGTCGGAGTGTATATATGAAACCCAACAGTGTTAGAATTAGGTTTTTGAGTTGCCAACTTTTTTGTTTTCCCTCCACGGAATTCAAACTAACACCATTAATACACTATAGCACACATCGCTTAGCTTTATGTCCAGCGCCCTAGACCACTCGGCCACCTCCAATATATAACAAATTTAGCTTCAATAGTAAAAGTATTGCCTTGTCTCGTATGGCAAATATAGAGATAGACATAAGACAATGCAATGAACCAGTTATCTGACAAAAGGTTGAGGATGTTGACATGTAAAAATCTGCTTCAGTGTTGTTTTGGTGGTCGCAGACGACCTGCCAAGAACATGTACTTGTCATTTAAACCCCTGATATGTTGGCTAAAAGCTTGTTCAGAGAATATAGGACTACTGCTACCGGTAACTAACCACCATTATCAAAACCTCCAAATATACACAGAGAAAATATGTATGGCCTTAAAACATGTACAGAAATGTAACCGTTTTGAATGGGATAATGGATCACTTTCTTCATTAGGGACCAACCCTCTTCTTATCGGGGAGAGGTTATTATTTTCTAAATGCCAGTCCCCTCTACCCACAGATAGGAAAATGGTTGATATTAAACTAGATATTCAGCAAATAACAACAAATAATTAATTAAAACGTGATCTGGTTTGTTTAAAACTCAAAAAGAGGACAGAGAGCTAAATGGTCATCTTGTAAAGATCCTCTTGCTATAGCAACATAAAAACGTTGTCATTATGATTAGATATTAACATAACTATAGCACAATCCAGTTGTTGTATGTGATGGAATAGAATGGGTGGAATAGAATGGGTGGAATAATAATAATATAGATATAAAATTTAACAGTGTGTAGGGCGCCTTTCTGGAATAACCTTCATCAGCTACACTTGAAGTCAAAAGATTGGAGAGCCAACTAAGGCCAAATAAAAAATATATGTATGGTTCCGGTTACCCTACCTACCATAATTTTTAGCCCCTACCCTAATTTTTTTTTTTTTGCCATTTTGCAATAAGCACCGTTAAAGTCACAATTAATGTTTCTCCCATAGAATCAATGTAAAAAAAATATATAGAATAAAATAAAATCCCTACCTACCTACCCTTTTTTTTTTATTTTAATGTAACCGGAACCACACATATATTTTTATTTGGCTTAATTACAAAAATATTTGGGAGCAAAAAATCCAAAACAAGATAGCCAAAATTGTCTAAGGTAACCTATGACTGAGGGTGGAGAACCTATGACTGAGGGTGGAGAACCTATGACTGAGGGTGGAGAACCCAAGTTTTAACAATAATTTCATTATTTGGCAACTGTAAATTTCAAAATAAAAATAGGTACAACAGGTAAGAAAAACATGTTGGCATAGGTTGAATAGATTTATTATTATATAAACATGACTGCTGTTGTATAGACAGACTTGTTGCTGTTTAATAAGTGTTGGATCAGATCATATCATAAAATTATCACATATCATTTTATTTATAAAAAAAAAAATGGCATTAAATACAATTTGTATTATGAAATGACCAACTCTTGGTAAATATTATAAGTTCTAAGAAAATTAGTTAGTACATTTATTATATTATGATTATTTAAATAATCAATAGCTGTACTGTCCAGCAGTAATTAATTATTCATTCACAATAATATTTTACATAATCAACTGACCAGCAGTATTTGGTTTTTTTTAATACATGTATGTACTAATATTATATTAAGAGATGAGACTTGTAATATTTATAGGTGCATATGGTATAAATGATTTGTAGAATGAAGCCAAGCAATATCACATTTAGTTTGTTGAATATTGCATGACTCTCTGAGAGTAGTAAACTACAGCCCAGATTTAAAGTGTGCAATATCTGGTATGCACTATCTCATAGCTCTTAGCTGTTTCTTACATTCTGGTATACATGCAAACCATAAAAAGATCAAAGGACAAGAATACATTCCTGCTACAAAAATAAAATATTTGATTGAATTGTAATATGGATGTTTTATTGAGGTTAAATTTAATCTTTATGGTAGACAAAGTTTCAATATAAAGATTTATTAAATGATAAGGAATTTTGCTTTTTTCTGATTGTCCTAAACAGCATTTTCTCAACTCTACCTCAGAGTGAGTATACCTCACCTGCAGTGAGTATACCTCACGTGAGGTATATTCAGGCTTGCCCACCGACCAACCAAAGCCAAGATGTCAAGTTGTCGACCAATCAAATTTGCGTCTTAATCATTCATAAAATTTTCAAAATTAAAAAAAAAAATTAAAATGATAAAATAATTTTTCTTAAAGTTCAAAATTTTAATTTTTTTTTAAAAATTCAAAATGTTCATAAAATTTCAAAAATTTCATAAGATTTAAAAATTTTCAATAAATTTCTAAATGATAACATTTTCAAAAAGTTTCATAAATTTCAAAGTTTTCATAAAATTTCAAAATTTTAATAATTAAACAATAATATTGAAAACAATTATTAAGTTTGAAAAAATCCTTATTATTTAATAAAGCAGTTATTGACTTAATTTCAGTCTACTCATGACTATACGGACCTGGTCAATGATTGATTCACCTCGGCCGTTGGCCTCGGTCAATCAATCATTGATCAGGTCCGTATAGTCATGAGTAGACCTCATTAAAAGTCAATAATTGTATAATGTAACATTTCATGTGAACAATTCATTGATGAAAATTAAATATGGGTTATTAAAGATTATTTTCCACATTAAAAGTCACTTTATTACAGTATACATACTTTCAGGTATACAACAATACCACACAACTAATAACAATTGTGTATTAATAGGCTTTAAATCCCCAAAAAAAATTGCATAACATTATTATGATGCCAGTTGCATATATGATAGATATAACAAAGGATTTATATAAATCCTTGGATATACTTACTAAAAAAAATCATACAAAATTCAAAGTCATTCTAGTGGGGTTTTTGTCTATTTTGTTCCTATACAAACATTTGTATGTATGTTCTCTATATTTTTTATTTTTTGCCAACTCTGGGTAGAGATTGATTTTCTATATTACAAAAATCGTTGACAGTGCAACCTTTGTTTATACAGTATATCATGTGATTTGGTATCTACCAATCAAATTTTAAGAATGATATCAGATTAATAATATTATATTATACCATATTCGAATAAGTGGAGTTGACTACCTGCAAAAACATACTAGCGACAATAATTTCAAATCCGATTTCTTGTGGGGAATGTTTATAAACTAATTTTATCATTAGGTAAAGTTTCTTGTTCATACTTGAAGTTTCTGGGTAATCTGACTTCAAATTACTAATATGCATTTAAAACGTTCCCATCCAGAATTTTCTTCAATATTTCAAGGTGTCCGTTCTTTGGTACCTCTTCAATTTAGAAGGTTTCTTAAATAATTTTCCAAATAATCCATTTGTTTTGGAATACAGAACCTCTTGTCAAACGAAATATACTGGCACGATTCATCTAAGTTTTCTTGAAAACAAACCTCTACTACTGTTTTCTTAATTTTTTGTTGATCATTGGAGATAAGATCAAAGATGTATTTAGCATTTAAATATAAGGGACTTGGACATGCACTGTTTTTCATATTTAAGCATTCATTATATCCTTTGGATGTACATATGATTACACAATCTGCATGTTGGTATTTGTTTGATAACCAAGTATATATATCTCTCTCTTCGATGAGACAATGCTTTCTGGCATTTACAAAAGTAATTTGGCGGATGTCTGTACTGACGTTATGTCCCATTCGCTCTTTAAGTTCTCCAGCCAAATCAGCAGCATCCGTCCTTACATCATCTGTGTATGAAATCAAAATATTGACTCCTGTAAAGAATAAAATGGAAGTAACTTTTAATATAGGGGTTTACGGTTACGGTTATGGTGTTTAACGCCACTTTCAACAATATTTCAATTACATGTATATCATATTTTATTGGTGGGGGAAAACTGTAGTACCCTGAGAAAACCACCGACCTGTCGTCGCAAGTCACTGACAAACTTTATCACATAATGTTGTATCAAGTACACCTCGCCTTCAGTGGTGATAGGCGCTGATAAAGAAATATATACTATAGCACTGAATGTATGTATATTTAACAAGAAATGACATGTGAACAAATCTGAAGGAAAATCCATCCAAATATGGAGCCTATATATCAACTATTAAAATCGAATATAAATGTATTACTGTTCGCGATAGTCTCTATGGGCTCTTCAATTTCCACCGCGATGATGAACAACAATGAGTGTGAAATGGGTTCTAGCATGATGAGCACCACAACCCGCACATAATGGTGAGCTTCAGATGAGTCCTAACATGTGGAGCACAGCTGTACCTCATAGTGTGTGCAAGATGCATGGATCCTATAATTTTGAGCACAACTCGCACAGGTCTAAAGAGTGAGCTTGAGATGGCTCTTATCATGTATGTTAGAGGTACTATCAAATTCCAACAGATTATGCTTCCTTCTGCATTTTGAAATTCACTCTCATATTTTTTTTCGATATGAAAAGAGTCTAGTCCTAATGTAGTGGGTTTGGGTAAACAATCTATGTATGAAAACAACTGAACAAAAAACGAACAACAAAACTCATGTATGCAACACATACATTGTATTTCTAAAGGATAATGTCCTATTCGATTCGACATCAGGTCAAATGAACTACCTGTAAATCGTTTAAATATGCCTGTTATTCAATTACAGAATACAAATTACCTGTGTTCTCCTCCTTTCTGCTGTATTGGGAATGATAACTTATATTACTGTCAGAACTGGATAAGGTAGAGGTATCTGACTTCCCTGTTGAAAATTTAGAATCACTCCATCGTTTCAACTTTGTGTGCATATTGTCTTTTTTGCATGTACATCTACATGTACAATTCAGCTCATGACCACCAGTTGCACCATGGGTAAAAGCACAATCATGTTTGCAATTCCGAGATGGACATTCTTCTGCTTGTGAGACTCCATCTGGAGTCCCTCGTAGGTTAACCGAATTTGATGGATTTTCAGAATAACTAATATCGTTTCTTAGTTCATCCTCTTCAATATTTCTTCGTCCATCAATAGAAACACGACCTGTTCTTGGGCTTAGACTGTTTGTTTCATGAGTAATTTGATGATTACGTCGTACACGTGCAGTTTGTTCAATTGAACTAGCTGATAAAACCAAAGTTTCTTCTGCGTCTTGTTGTGTTCGTAAAGTATCACACATATCACAGTGTGGTTCATCACAGTGTGGAGGAGACCAGTCGCCATGTTCGTTGAACCGAGACTGATGTTCTCTTCGCTCTCTTGGTTGTGGGTGAGCAATGTTTGGATACATTCGCATATGCGAGTCGCGGAGGCTCGATTGTAAAGGTGCACCTGGTGTCACTCCAGTAGTATGAAGTCGTGGATCCATATATACGTTAGCTCTCGTGCAATCATTACATTGACAGTTATGTTGTGACTGTGAACTGTTAGATGTACGCATACTAGTGGCTTCGTGATGTCTGTACATACCAAGAATTTCTGTAAATGTAAACAAGTTCTTCCATTTGAAACAAAATATGTAATAATGTACTATTTATAGTTCATGTGCAAAGTAATTAAAAATGAATGTCTCACTCTGGTATATATTTTTTAAATCTTTACTCAACATGTAACAGCATCCTGTTTGTACATTCTTAAGTTGATCTATTTTGTGGGTTTGTACTTTTCTCCTGTTTCCTCAGATTATCTATCTATTTGGCGAGTTTGTACTGATACTTGTTTTTTCTGTATTTTATGAAATGTACTGCCTTGTTGTTCTATCTTTATTTTGTGGTTTTAAGATGGTTCCTCAGTTTGTCCATATACATGTATTTTGTCCAGTTCCTCTATTTTTATCTGTATTTTGTTGTTCTGCACTTTTCCTAAGATTTTTCTATCTGTATTTTGTGGTTATGTAATGTTTAACAAGAAAACCCATCTAGAATAAACACTAAATACATTTTGTCCCTATATAACCTCAAATGCATGTAAAATTGTGAACCAACTTGACATTATTTTTTTTTTGCTTCAGCTGCTAAACCATGTAAGCCTTACATGTAATGCTATTTTTAGGTAAACAATATCATTATAGACCCGGAATTTTCGGCGATATGTACTGGTCCGGTTCTATACCACACATTAATAACCTTTGAAAGTTTTGACAGGTTAGGGTAATGGTATGGTGTTTAACACCACTTTTAACAATATTTCAGTTATATCGTGGCGGTCAGTTTTAATGGTGGAGGAATCCAGAGTACCCGGAGAAAACTAGATACGATAACGTAACCCTCATTCCGCTTGTGCTCCATTTAGGGTTACGAATCGGTCTCATTCATATCCTTATTTGGATCGATTGCCGTAAAATCGTAGCAAAATCCTAGTAAAAGTTTTCCATATTTGGCATTGAGATCCATATATGGATAGGATCCGCCCATCGCGAGAGTCTACGTAAGGTGTCATGGCGGACAAGAAACAAGTTTCGAATACGAAATAGACCCTGAAGGTAGAAACAGGTATTGTACACTTATTTCGTATCACCATTATCGTATACTTAAAAATTGTAGGGAATAATAAGTTATGACTAAATATGCAAAAAGAAAGTTGAAATATTCACGGAACGAAAATTTTAATTTGCTTCCATACATTGAATGGGGCCGATTCGTAACCCTAAATGGAGCACAAGCGGAATGAGGGTTACGTTATCGTATCTAGGAGAAAACCGTCGACCTGCCGCAAGTCACTAACAAATTTTATCACATAATCATTTGCATGGAGTACACCTCACGTGAGCTGGATTCGAACTCCCGACGTTTGAAAGTTTTACATCTAAGAATTATAAGGCAATGAACAGTATGTAACAATAATACTTACCTCTTGTGTATTTTTGAAATATGCCTCTCGTAGCTGCTCTCATGTTATCCAAAACATATTGAATATGTCCAACTGTTACATTAAATTTCTCTAAATGCTCAAGTAAAAGTAGAGTGGGTCTTCTTCCCATCTGATACCGGAATGCCTTACAAGATAAAACCAAGATTGTTTTAGATATTAACATTGCAATAATTACCAATCAAATTAAAATTAGATCTCCACACTCGCTCCCTATTTGGCGACTACAAAACAACCAATAGAGTATAGGGAGTAAGTGCGGATATCTAATTTTAATTAGATTGGTAAATTACAAGTTATAAAGTTGGTGCGTATGATGTAATGTGTGCTTCCGGTTGTTTTTTTTCAAGCAATTCAATGGATCTTTTTTGTATTTATCTTTATGAAAAGAACATTTAAACAATGGAGTGTGGTGGTCAACAATTCCACTATCTAATATCAACAAAATGAACAATCACCTCTCACCTTAAGGTGGTACCTAACACTACAGGGAGATAACTCTTTAAAATCAGTTGAACGTTTTGATCATATGATGTTTGTATGCAGATTTCAAGCATCTCAGTGATCAAAACCACAGGGAGAAAAGCTGCTATGTGGCTATTGAATTTATAGCTCTGAGTCTGTTGGTTGGAATTTGCTAAAATTTTGATATTTATTACAAAGGATATATTCAAACACAATGCCAAAAATATAAGAAAATTAAACGAGCAGATCAAATTTTACCTGAAGTGTATGGTACGACCTTAATTCACTGAACACATGTTTTTATCTAATGGTCCATTAATGTCGTATCCCGTGGTGCAATGCACTAATTAAGTTCTTTAGCGTTTAATATAGCCAAACCTGGCCAAGTTTACATGTTCCAACACAACATGTTGTCTGAAGCATTCCTGATCCATCTACATTCTGACAGAATACCACGACAGCCTGGAAATATTATAGTGAAAGGCTGGCTTCTGAGAGAATCCATGGACCGTCATGGTCGTCATCGTATGCAATCAGTGCATATCACCACTAAATAAAGTTGTGAGTTAGAATCCCGCTCATGGCGATGTGTACTCAATACAACTTTATGTGATAAAGTTTCAGTGTCAGTTATTTGTGGCAGGTTGGTGGTTTTCTCCGGGTACTCCGGTTTCCTCCTCTAATAAAACTGACCGCCACGATATAGCTGAAATATTGTTGAAAGTCAGTGGCGTTAAAACACCATAACCCTAACTCGAGAGGACCCCATTTTCTAATACACCACCATCTATAAAGGTATCAACGTACAACTAAATCCAATCAATATGTGGGCTCGAAATATTCCTTATATAATAACATTCAGTTATAAAGTTAATCTATGCCATTCTGCTTAACTTTCCCCGAAAAATTAACAAAGAGAAAGGAACGATTTTGTTTCAACAAAAAATACTATTTCTCTGTTCTAAGATCTGATTGGTTAAATTAGTGTTTTTATACTTCTACATGTCTTGTCATGTATTACAGTTTTAGAATTACAACACCTTTTTCGGAAGAATATTTTGGACCACAATGGTCAGATCAATCACATTATAAAATATAAAGAACGGAATTGACCGAGTTTTGCCGAGTGAAACAAAATACCCACGATTTTATAAGTTCATCTTACGAACAGTTCAATAACAACACAGTTTTAATGACAGTCCAACCCACAGGGGCCAGATGAGTTTTTTCACGTACTTTTATACCTATATACATGTACCAACAAGGGTACGAACTCGGCAGTAATCAAAATTTAGGTATGTCTTGTTTAACTGAGTAGAAAAAAATACCAGGAATTATATACGTATAAAGGTGATATAGACTGAAAGCTGAATATTTTTTCTTTAGAAAAAAAGCTTTCTTGAACCCCGTACGTCCAAAAACAAAAAAGTTACAGCAGACCAAGTTCGTACTTTCTGCTAAAAATAGCCAGGTCGGACAAAAGGGTGCCCAGCTAACTTTCACATGACTGGAATGAAATTGAAACGAGCGTCCTGATTGGTCGAGTTGAAGGTCGTCAAAAATGTCGACAAATCAGGACGCTCGTTTCAGTTTCATTCTTAATTTTTTAAGAAAATGGCGGTTCAGAATGAGAGATATTCCGCATTAGATAAAAGGATAATACTGAGTGATTTGGACATAAATTCTACGGAAAGGTAGGATTTTTTTATTCAATTTATCGATTGGAAGAGACGTTGCAAGTAAATGCACGAATTGCATTGCAGATAAGCCTTCCAGTCATGTGAAAGTTAGCTGGGCACCCTTTTCTCCGACCTGACCATTTTTAGCAGAAAGTACGGACTTGGTCTGCTGTAACTTTTTTATTTTTGGACGTACGGGGTTCAAATAAGTTTTTTTTCTAAAGAAAAAATAGTCAGCTTTCAGTCTATATCACCTTTATACGTATACAATTCCTGGTATTTTGTTCTACTCAGTTAAACAAGACATACCTAAATTTTGATTACTGCCGAGTTCGTACCCTTGTTGGTATATAGGTATATAAGTACATGAAAAAACTCATCTGGCCCCTGTGGTCCAACCTATGAAAAGGAATATATATTTATTTGACACATAAAACAATCGACAAAGTTCGGGTGAATTCGCTGGTTGTGAGACAGATGAACGGAATTGACCGAGTTTTGCCGACTGAAACAAAATACCCAAGATTTTATTACGGCACAGGGACTTGCTCCCGGCCACCAAATTTGTCCCATTGATTGTTTTTGAACTATCAATGTATTACACACTAGTGATTACTAAGTGGGTAATACATTGACAGTCCCAAAAAAATCAGTGCGGCAAATTTAGTGGCCGGAAGCAAGTCCATGTGATTACGGGACAAAAATCATTTATATGCATTTATTTTTTTTAATATTATTTGTCTTACGTTTAGCTTAGAAGTTTCCAATCCAAGATGATGCTGGTGCAATCTGTCCAAATCTTGACCAAATATTTCCATAGAAATATCACCATGTGTATCTAGAATATCTGCTAGTTCATTCCGAGCTGATACAGGTAAGAATCGGAGAGGTATATACCACATTGGATAACTAGACATTTTTGTACCTGAAATGAGGGAAATATATGTATAATTTTGTTGTGTAGAAGATGCGCATGCAGGGCCCAATTATCCGATTTACTGTAGCCTTGGGTCCCTCAAGGTAAAGGTAAAAGGTAAAATTCATTTAGGACAGATACCAACTAAATCTAGTGTAGTTTAAAAATATACAAATATAAAATTATATAAAACAATGTATCAAGGTTAAAATGCACTTTAAGTTGATATCCTTCCAAGGATAACCCATTAAAGCGTTTCCGCTTATTTCCAATGGGGTCCTTTAGTGTATATCATTTGTTTAATAA
>MJUT01055631.1:685193-700831 GCA_002080005.1 Gigantidas platifrons | reverse complement strand
ATCTTTTAAATACGTTGGACATTTGTTGTTATAGATTTTATGTGCATGTCCTAATCTTAATTGCTTTACCCTATTCTCAATATTAAGAAATCCAACACTTGATAGTTCTGGTTGGCGAACACTAGATCTTGGACCTAATTCTTTTATAAATCTAACGGTTTTGTTCTGGGCAATCTGAAGTTTGTTTTTTAAGGTCTGTGAAACACCAGCATACCACGAGGAACATGAATAGTCAAAGTGACATTGGATTAGAGCCGTTGTAAGAGTTTTGCGAGTTTCAGTTGACAAGCACCTCGCTTTACGGTCCATAAATTTAAGTCTAGAATTTACCTTTTTTATTATGGAGTTAACTGTAATTTGAGACAAAAATATGCCAGCTGTTGCCATGTTAAGATACCATACAAAAAAAATTGCAAGCTAGTTTATTTAAAGAATTTGCAATATAAGTTTACTTCAATCGATATAAATGCGGTTAAGGATATATCACGAGTAAAAACATATTCAAGACGGGTGTGGTCGAGTTAGAGGGTGGCTCTGTCTAAGAAGGTCCCCCACAATTTCATTAGGCTTGGGGCCACAGAAGGTCATAATCCGGCTATGGATGCATGTTAGTGTTACTCATATATGATTCAATTTAAAACACGAAACCGGCAAATTCATCATTAACAATGGACTTGCTACAAGATTACCGTATTGATAATCACAGGCACTTGTTTCCATGAATGGCAAGTTTGACTACACATGTAATATAATTACATTCCATCGACGGAAACACGTGTCTGTGTTAATAATCCCTTAAAAAGAATTGGTGTTATCAAAATCCAAATCTTAACAGATCACTTAAATAAATACTAACAACATTTCCTTACTGATTGTATTCTCAACACGTGAATAGTAAATATAATAAGTGGTTTGACAAGATTTAAACTACAATAGCCAGCATTTTATTTACAGGGAATATTAAAAAAAAGGGGAGGCTTGTAGCAAGTCTATCTACACTAACAATTACATTTCATTATTTTTTCAGAACTGTGTTGGTTGTCTGGCTGCAAATAAGTTTTTTATAAGTAATAATAGTATTAATAAATCTGAATTAGCATATACAAATTGGAACTTCAAATGAACTACTGCCCTCTCCTAAAAGTTAGGGGTGGTCGTGATAGTACGGTAGTTGGATTTACAACTAACTATGCAATCAGTGCCTATCACTACTAAAGTTGTGAGTTCGAATCCCGTTCATGGTGAGGTGTACTCGATACCACATTATGTGATAAAGTTTGTCAGTGACTTGCGACAGGTCGGTGGTTTTTCTCCGGGTACTCCGGCTTCCTCCACTAATAAATTAGACCGTCACTATATAAATGTAATATTGTTGAAAGTGGTGTTAAACACCATAACCATCAACCTAAACGTTATATTATCCGCCCCATACGTTTGTTTTCCTGAATATACATGAAGATAAATTCTCAATTTCCTTTTGAATTTTAAGGTCGTTAGACAATTTTCTTTTATCGATTTTGTATACTGGTATAAATGTAAACTATTAACCGCAATAGAGCTTAGTTAAATTATTTAAAGTCTTTATTAAATGTACTAAAAATAAGGGGTTAGAGTTATAATGTTTAACGTCACTTTTAACAATATTTATGTTATATCGTGGTGGTCAGTTTTATATTGGCGTAAGACCAGGAGAAACCCACCGACATACTTTATCACATAATGATGTATCGAGTACACCTCTCCATAAGATAGATTCGAACTCACAATGGGTTTTTTTGGTGATAGACACTGATTGCATAGGTAGTTGTAAATCCAACTACCAAATGATCATGACCACTATGGTCCCTGGTACTAAATAAACACGATAACATAACAATAATTTACATATACATTGTAAATATCAGGGGCGGATCCAGGGGGGGCGCACCCGACGCGTCTCCCCCCCCCCTCCTAAAATTTGAAAAAAATATCATTTTTTTGCGTAAAATCGTGATTTTTCACACGAAATACCCCCAACAATTTTCGCGCCGAGCGAAGCAAGATAAAAGCGCCCCCCTAACTTTAAATCCTGGATCCGCCCCTGTATATTATTCTGTTAGACCTATTAACAGCGGACTTGGCAGATTTTATGGTAATCCTATAGAGTATAGCGGCGTAAATTCTCAAATTTCAAATGGAAGGAGTAAATTATTTTTCATTCATGATGCTAACTTTGTCAATCCAGATATCCACACTCAAAATATAGAGAATATGTGGATGCGCGTGAAACAAAAACTACGTCGACAATTTGGAACTCCAGGGCACCTGTTTTAAGACATACCTTTCCGAATTTCGATGGAGGAACTTCCACTGGAATGATGACAAGCTCAATACACTTATGTGTTGCATCGCTGACTTATATGTTGTATAACTTGATATAATTATATCATGTTTTGTCCTACTGATTGTGTAACAATATTATTTCATGTGTTTTGTCATTAAACAACCTTTAAAATTGCTTTAATAATTTACGCCGCTATACTATAGTAGGTCTACCAAGGTATCCAATTTACTCCACTACTCTCGGATTACCGATTTGTTGTTCATATAAACATGTAAAAAGAACTACTACCATACATATAAAGTCCTTGTAGGTTTATTGGCAGTTTTATACATTCACATGTAAGCATATACTTATTAAACCATGCACTCTCCCAAATTTATGATAAGTATAGGTACATGCGCACGTAAATATAAAGAATAAATAAAAGTAGACATCAGAGAAATGCATGCTATTATATAATATCGGTTACTGAATAATAATTTATTGTGTGTATTTTTTTTTATTGATTTAAATGCTGGTTGTGAATGTTACGCTTAATGCTATATTTAGAGATTGGTAATTTTTCTCAGAAATCAAGTCATGGTAAAAAAAAAAAACCAATTTCGTTGAATTGATCCATTTAAATTTCTTCGCGTAGACTTATAAAGTATAATTATACGTACAGGTGAAAAGGACGGTTACCAATACAGTAATTTAAAAAGTCTCCCAGGGGCGGATCCAGGATTTCAAGTTAGGGGGGCGCACTTAAAAAAAATCGCGCCGAGCGGAGGGAGGCGCGAAAATTTTTGAGGTATTTCGTGTGAAAAATCGCGATTTTACGCCAAAAAAAAATCATGTAATTTCCAATTTTAGGGGGGGAGCCCCGGGTGTGCCCCCCCCCCCCGGATCCGCCCCTGTTCCCTTGTCTGTTTGAAAATAATGATACTGCACTTGGCTTTAGCTGTAAGAAATTATTTAAAATCAGAGAAACATGATGAACTGGTATTATTTTCAATGACTGGCGTGTTTGCAGATGTTTTTCGTGTTCACCTCATCATTTCATTGAAAATTAACTTGATCTCGCCATGGTGTGGCTAGAAAATTGCGGAGTAGCGTTAAGCAACAATCACTCACTCGCTCGAGTTCACTGTTTCTTTATACAGAAGCCTCTTGGTGTCATAGTGGTAGATTTCGTTGACTATAGACAACAATTTAAGCTAACCACCAAGTCTAAATGTTTCTAGACACACATACAACGGGGATGGTTTCCTCGGTCTAACGGTTACCTCTGCACCCTCTCCCATGCTATACATCTGTGGAGGTAACACGATCTTGTTTTAAGGTAGCAGAACAGTCTGATTTTTTTCACTCCAATCAAGAGTCTTTGAAGGTTCATATCTCAGCAAATACTTGATGGATTTTTAAAATTCAAGATTCATCTTGTAGCTAAAATGTGACTTTATCTATCTTAATTAATGTATATAATATGCAGTTAATAATAAAAAAGTTATGGCTAATAAAATACAAAAAATGCACTGTATCAGCTTGGATAAAAATAGCACATTCATGTCAACACCCACTTAAATTTTGTTTTCAGCCCTTTAATTAACCATGCACAAGCCACAAAACCATGTCTCAGATTTTTGGGAAATTTGAATTTCAAAAGTACCTTGAATTTCCTTTAGCAAAAGAATTGAGATCTCTTTTGACAAAACTAAGGATTAGTGCTCATTCCCTCGCAATAGAAACAGGTCGCTACAATAACACTCCTAAAGAGCAACGTTTTTGCAAACACTGCCCAACATCTGTGGAAAATGAATCTCATTTCATATTATATTGTTCTAGGTTTGACAATCTGCGACTTACTAGCGATTATAAAGAAATATTTCACACTACAAGGGTTGACGCAGATCTCATTAAGGACATTCTAAATCCCAGTAATATCAAAAACGCTAAACTCATTTGCAGATTCTTAAAAGTAGCAAATGCTATTCGCAACGAAGATATAAACACAGGTTTATAATTTTTTCATATATGTTTAATGTTTTGTACAAATTNATACATCTCTGTCTTATGTCATTTATTATTGTTAGTACATTGTCTTATTACTGTTTGATGTACGCCAACATGTGGTTAATTCATCAATAAAACTATTTGATTTGATTTGATTTGATATATGCCTCCAATCCTTAAATAAACTATTTCATCTGTTGGATACCAACATCTTGTTTCCCCTTTGTTCTGAAAGAACCATAAATTTCTTAAGAAACAAATTATCCAAAAACTGGGTCACGGTTTTGTAGAAGATATCCCTCTCAACACTTATATATCAAATTCAAGTCCTTAGGTGCACCCATAAAGGTGCTAATTTTCATTTAAGTTAATAATTTTCATGTAAATTAAACATGCAAAATTGCCACAAAACTATATATCCCACTTCTGGCCCCTGTCAATATGCAATAGACCTTCAAATCCCACTGGGAACACCTCAGAAGTGACCTTACATCTTTAATTGATCAGAGGAACCACACAGTTTGTGTGTTTATACACTTAAAGCTATTATTTTTGCATTATTTGTGCACTGTCCATCCCTAAACAGCACTTCTTTGGCATTTTGGCGGCAGTTTGACGTCAAGGTCTGACCCACATCTGGAAGCTAGCAAGTTAATATGGACAATCTCCTCCTCCTTCCAGATCAAACAAACACAAGGGTGACAAGTTACATGTTGTGATCATTAACAAGACCATATTAACATTAAAATAAATGGATCCATCTTTTTTTACCAAGAGCATGTTATTAATTCATGTTTCTTCATTTTATGCAATAGTATAAATAAAAAGTAAAATTATTCTTTTACATATATAAGGCAGAAGACAACACTCCTTCTGAAAATGGACTCTTCCATAACAGACTTTTTGAGAAATCAAAATTTGTCCTACAATTTACATATATCTTTTGTTTTGAGTAGAAAAATCTTTAAAAAATGCCTAAAGTTCCAAACAGGAGACCATCTCATATATAATTGTAGATATGAAAAATATAAAATGAACTAATAATTATGTTGTGGTCAGAAGTGAACAGCTGGACACATGTAATTAACACAGTGATCAACTACACTTAATTGTACTTGATTTCTTGCATTAATCACGAGGTGGATTATTAACTCGCTATGAATTTTCTTTTCTTTTATACCTCTCCTTTATCACATGTTCATGTGTATAAATTCACGAGATAATTACTTGTACAAGAGCCTGTTGCCACCTCTAGTGCATAATCAATGACAGGGTTGAAATCACAGATGAAATAATTTTCTTCTGTACCTCTCTTTTGTGTGTATTTTATTTTATTTATGTTATGGTAGTTTAATATTAATATTATATATTGTTACAATCATTGTAGTGACTATGCCCTGTATGGGTCCACGATTGAAATAAAGAATATCTTAAAAGTAGATAGATAAGCCCCTCCCACATATTTATATTATCAAACACTTTACCACATGCTTTTGCTTACATAATTTAATTATCAATTTACTCCTTAATGATACAAGATAATGACAGTAGGATTTTTTTTAAAACATTTATATATATTTGAACTTTCAAAAACTGCAATAAAAAAAATCATTAAAAATTCATAATTAGACTGTTGTGCTACCTTAAAACAGTGACAATAACACAAATGAACAACCAAAACATATTTTAATAAAACAAATGTTAAAATTTAATCTGAAGACTCAAAAGGTTTTGAAATCACACTCTAAAAATACCGATGACCTCATCTCCCATCCTCAAAATGTGGATTTATAGTTTCAAGTTTTTAGCACACTAAATCGGCGCAAGCTTGAAATGAAAATGTATCTTCATCATACAGAGCCGTTTAATTAGAATAATAACAAATATTTTGTAGGTCCTAATTTTTGAACTCGTTGTTATCGTATGAATTAGCCCCTTGTGAATATAAAAGGGTTTATTTCTATTTCGGTGTTCAGAAGAAGTTAATAACCTATTAAATATCTACAAAGGTCGATATATATAATTTTTTTTTTTTCTGTAATTGCCCAGTGGACTCTTCCAAATATTATACTCATCAGAGACAGATATGTTTAGTACGTATGTACCAATCTAATTTCTGCAGATGGCTTGTTTGTATACTGTTTATTACATTTATGTATTAGAATGTTTTTTTGTAATATAAATCACTGTAATGACTCTACCCCTTGCTGGGACCTTGATTGGACAATAAAATATTGTTATCGTATGAACCTTTGGTCAACACGCACCACGTAAGCAATATATACATGTTTTTAAATATATATATATATATACAAAGATGCGGTTGGTTTATTGAATTGCGCAATTACTCAGTTTGAATTCATTTGGCCTAATAGTTTCAGAGAATTGAAAAAGATTCACTGGGTGTGAATGTTCACAGACGACGAAGAAAATGAATATTAGCCCATTTGGCCATTAGGAGTGAAACTAAAATGCAAAAATACATGTTCAAATTCGCTTTAATCAAAATTAGTGTAAAAATTGACCTCCAAACGACTGATGTTGAGCAACATATATAGTTTTTAATACCTTCCTTTTATAAGTTGGGCAACAAAATGTCACCAGGGGGGTACCTATTTAATAGTTTTTAATAACTTTATTATTTAAGCACAATTCCCACCCTAATTAGGGCCAATGGCTACATTGAATAGTCAACAATACATAAACATACAATGTACAATCAAGGATTTATATAAATATAAATCCTTGGTACAACATATAAACAAATTCAATACACAATAGAACAAATGGAATCAAGTGCCCCCTATCCTCAGTTCCAATGACTGTTTAATGAAGGAGTCTAAAGATTTCACCTGCTTGATGTTAGTCGGATTTAAAATAATTTCAAGTAGATTTTGTATTAATAGTATTGTCAAAGTTTAATATAAAATGCCTTCAAATAATAATAAATGTTTATTTGTATTGAATGAATACATTGCAAGTAAATTTTCCATTTAAACTCGAACACCTCGGTCAGTACAAAAATGTATAAACAGGGATTTCCAAAATATATAGACTGTAGGAGTGCTATTATACTTACCTAGATCTAAATATCTCTGATGTATATATCACAAATAATATTTCATTTCATGCAGCTTGTTTATTTCTTAGATGTAAACAAATCGTAGTCGGGAATACATATTAATTCATCCTCTCTTTCACCAAAAAAAAACATAACTCCAAAACACTAAAATCATTCATTAATCCTTATCGGTGACCCTGGAAAATTTGGTTTACTGAATGATCACATGATTTTAAACAGTATATTTTTAGATATTTTAAAGCTCGGTGAACCAACAATGTGTAACCACCGTGTGCAAAGGGTCTATTGATAAACTGTAACAAATATTGCATAAAATATTCCACCCCAATTCCCCATGTATTAAAAAATATTATTAATTTGAGAATTTGGGGCGGGGGGTGGGGGGGGGGGGCATTTTCAAGGGCTGCTCATCACAGGCCCTTGTACCGAAAAACAATCAAATATCGTGTCTGTTCTTTGTTTTAAAATATCAGAATATCGCATCAAGATTCTTCATGGGTGTGAATTCAACTGAAAATCTAACAAGAACATGTGTATTCGGTATTGTGTCTAGTTAAATTAAATATCATTATTACAATCTAATTATGTATTTATCAAATTGAATGCACCGGCACTCGTGGCACGGAATTACCCCCCCCCCCCTTTTTTGTTACTTTCTGTTTACATATTTATTTTCAATAAAATTTCTTTATTTTTTTATTATTTCATTATCTCTTTTTCCTTATTTTAATGTGTAACGTCAATATTCGTACAATCTTATGTTAACAGCAACTTACATGTTTCGATCCTATAATATACTGCAATATATTAAAATGTCTTCTTATATACACTTTTAGCGACTTTCATAATATATTTATATTCATGTTTATGTTTATACATTTTTTTTTAATTTTACAAAATGGCTTACAAGTTACTCAACCTTAAATGCAATACGCCCGGTGGGAATTCCAAATGTACAATCGGAGTTATCTCCCATTGTACAGTCGATGGAATTTGGGCCGAACCCAGTAACTGTATTACTGAATCAAAATCATTTTCAATACTGTGTACTGCCTTATATTTTCTTTAATATTATTGATTATTGTATTATTAACTTTATTTGATATTGATTGTTATGCTCATATGGGCCGATAATTCGAAAATAAAAATCTTATCTTATCATCTAAGATTACATCTACGTACAAATATATAAAATGTTCATGCGAGTGTCCATACACAACTAAAAGCACTAAAAAAAAAATAGCGGTTTGAAATGTTATAGTATATATTAAAAGCACACTATTATATGTTAAGCATAGAATAGTTATTTTATTATAATGTCTTTATTCAGTAAAATCTAAAAATTTATCCTTTCATCTATCACATATTCATAGATAAAATCTAAAAATGTCTTTTTCCATATTGCGGTTCTGTACTATTTGCTGAATTCACTCTTTAGTATGATCTGTTTAATATGTAGGGCCGAACACAGGTCGCTAGACACCTTTGCCACGTCTACGACAGCAGTTTTTGACTTGAAAATGTAGTAGTATTTGCTGGCATCTACTATTAGCTTTGTAATAGCCTCTATATTTGAAAATAAGTTGTTCTACACAGATTGTCCAATATATTTGATAGTAATTTCTTTAGCGACATTCTTCTCTACTCCTTTTTTTTTTTTTTAATCATTATATCACTTCATTTCTACAGACATTTATTATCCTAATTAGCATTACTAATATATATATATATAATGTGTATGCTATTGATATTTTTTTGATTATATACGTAAAAAATGTTTCTTATTTGTCCTCTCTTTCTTCTTGCTGTTTGCATTATATACGATTATCATTATTTATTTATGTATCTCTATACCTTTGTAAATACATGGTTTATGAGAATAAAGATATATCAATATTCAGTTTTGAATAGTGAATTTTACGTTCCTGGTGCAACAAATGTTGTTTTTTTTAATTTGTCTATTGTTTATAAAAACAAACATTAATTATCTAATTATTAATTAATAACAACTGTCAAATCCACGGCCATCTGTCATACTATTTTGTTTTTATAGTAAATATAATTGTATATATAATAATTCAATTAGTAGATAAACTCAGTTTTCGGAAATACGAATGAGGTAAGTGATTGTTTTTCTCTTAATATACTCATTTTTAGATTATTTTGAGGGTTTTTTTTTGGGGGGGGGGTTTCGATTCAAAACGAGAAATAGAAATACAATGGAAAGTGAGTGATTGTTGTTTAATGCCAAATGAACAGTTTTTCAGCTCTATCATGGCGAGAACAAGTTACATTCGATTCGATGATATCCGCTTTGTACTAGACCAACACGCTTAGTTGCTTTTGTAAGATTTTATTAAATAACGCTCAGACATATGTATGTTATTTCTGATAAACCTTTGTAAGTACAATGGTATACACACAAAATATGTGTTTCGAGAGGTCAAAATTAAAAAAAAATTTACTTAAATGATGAAATGAACAGATAACCAAGGATTTGCATAGTACAAATTCTTGAGATAACATATAATGCATGGTAAATACGATAGGTGATTATTATGACAAAAACAAATGAATAAATAAAAACAATATTATAAGATTCTAGCAAGTTTCCGTATAAAACATTATATTTTGATATAAAGATCAGTATTACAAAAACAGTCCTTTTAGTTTTAAGTCACTTGTGTATGTTATGAATTAATTTGGAATATTTTTTTTTCTTCTCAAATTTGATAATTATGGGAAATTACAATTAAATAGGCAATGAAATTAATTTCCAATTTCTTCATTATATAAATGAGATAAACGATTTTTTCTGGAGATTGTTTTCCATCATCCAGTCTTCTATTTGAATTTTTAGATTACATGACTAATTCTGCAAGTAACAACAATCTGTGAATAATATGTAGAACGAATTTTATTATTAGAATTTTACCAAAATGTCACTGAAAACCTCAGGATAAGGTTTATTTTATTTTTTCCATCTTTCAGGTCAAATTTAATAATTTCTATTAAATTTTAAGACAATGTTTAGTCCCTCCCCCCCCCCTTTTCTCGCAAAAAAAAATTAAATGGTTGTTTCCTTCACCCAGCTAAACAGTATTTAATATATATTCATGAGGAGAGCAGTCTTGAAAAAAATTAATCAGGATATATGTAGGTAATTGAGGTAGAATTTGCCGCCATGTGGACCTAAGGTTAGCGGGATATTTTTTTTCACAAATTTAATATTTCGTAATTAGCTGCCCTTCATATTACCAATAGCCAATCTACAATTATCATAAAAACAGTGGTCATGGTGGTGATCCCAAGGAGGTGATCAGAAGTCGTAAATTAAAGGACAGACAATACATTGAACAAAAGAAAAAGGACAAACCATGACGTACAAAACACTACACAGAAAACTAATGATTGAGTAACACAAACTCCACTCCAAACCGTCGATAAAATCGGGTGCTCTGGGAAGGTAGTGCAGGTCCTGCTCTACTATTGGATACCGTCGTGTAACTCTACTTACAAACCCGATGAAAATTCATGAATAAGGAAAGGACATTACGACAAACGGAACACAGGTCCGTGGTCATTTGTGACACAGATACTCTTAACCATTTATTTAATAAGACAAATCGATACATCAATCGTAATATAAATCAAAGTAACATGAAGTAATTAAACCAGTAAGTTCAATTCTATACAACGAATAATTTGACGAGATATCTCTCAAAGTAAGGACATATCGGGTTTTTGTCATCATATGGCAGACAAATTGGAAGTTATATTGACTCGAAATAAAAAAAAAATAGGATATCTTTCTTCGTAGACAACAATTGTACATTACTGCAATTGTCGGTTTTATACAACTAATTAAGTTCCCTCTAAAAAGAGAATATTTAGCTGCCCCGAACAATGACGTTGTGTGTGGGGTGTCGATCACAATTTGAAGTATATCACTAATCGTTAGCTTCCATCCATTATTCTTCTTCTCTAAAATCACCAGCCCTATTTCACAAGACTTGACTGGGATGACTTTGGTCAGTCTACTTTCAATCTTTTTTCAACAGTCCCGCTTGATCGTCACACACTTATGGACCAGACAGTGTTGAAATCGTAATTATTTTTGAAGCACCAGCTCTTCAAAAAATGAAAATGTTCAAATAAATCTATAAATAACATAAAGGGGAATGTAAATTATTTTTCCAACGCAAAACCATATCATCATCACATAACAACCCTCCATGGTAACCACAAACTACGGTTCCGCAGCTAAACCGACATACTGCAATTTTGAGTAATCTGAACATGGAAATTGAGTCGCCTTAACCAATCCGACGTCGTTTCAGTTTGGTTTCAAGCGTGGGTATGGTCAATGCGAAATGAAAACGTTTAGTGACCGTTCAAACCGGCTGATATGATTACCCCCCAAACGAGTTGACCGTTAATCATAAATTGTAACGTTAGAGTTGGTAACGAAGAAAGGGCGTGTTTTATTGCTCGTCGGTAGTGAGCCAGAAGAGGTCCATTTCTGTTTTTTTTTGCATTCGGAAGATCTTCGGTCTCTCTTCTACCTCTTCCTTTTAAATAGGTAGTTTAGACGGCAGAGACACGTGACAAAAATGGCGTCGTTTAGCCTGAACGATACAGTCTTATTTTTTTAAGGTATTTCTGCTTATATTCGTTTAGTCTTATGTCAATATATGCTACCCCTCTACTCTTATTCTCCACAAGAGTAGAGGGGTGGCACATATTGACCTAAAACTAAACGAATATAACAAAAAATACGTTTGATAAAGAAAAATAAGGTTGTATCCATGCCCAAGCGCCTGCGAAAGAAATATATCGTGATCAAGATAGGAGTAGAACAATTTGAAATCCGGCAAAGGGTCTATTGTACAAAATCTACATAGTTTTCATTATTTTACACGAGTTTAAAAGTCATAGCCCTTTTCACAAAAATTCTTACGATAAAAAATTGTCGTAAACGTAAAACTAAGATTAAAAAGAGTTTCACAAAAATACTTACGATAATCGTAAGTGTAAAAATAGTCCTAACTTTACGTGTAAAACTACCCTGTCCTAAGTGTAAAATTTTGATCGTAAGAGAAATTTTGGTCTTATCTTTTATCGTAAGTGAAAAAAATGGACGATGTATTGGCGCTTCGACTTGAAAATAAGAGAGCAATTCATCGTTAGCGCATTTTCTCTGATCGTATGACAAACCTAATTACACATATTGATAAATGTTTATTGAAATGAATATGGTTTAATACAAAAAGACGCTACAAATGACATCGTTTAGGGAGAGTCTATAACGATACATTCCGTACATTTACCTTTTCAATGCAGCAAAGTGTATCGTTTACATGACCTAAAAAAAATCAGGATAATTCTTTTAATTTTAGATTTCAAATTGGGAACGATCGACAATCGAAAAGACTACTTGAAAACTTCGCTTACAAAAGTTTTGTAGGAACAGCCGCTTTAGGACTGAAAGTTTCTGGATCCGATGGTATCGTTTTGATTTTGCTTTTATATTAGTAATATAATTTATTAATTTCTGGCAACTTCGATGATCATCGAACACTCTGGCAATACATAAACTTGTGTACATTCTTCTGTTATATTAATATTAATATATAACAGGGATTTTTATTCGTCTTCCTGATTGATAGATGATAAACACATCTTAATTTGGGTTATCTCAGAAAAATCGGGATAAATGTTCATCAGTAAAAGAACAAGCGTTTAAATTTATGTGGGATGGGATTAATTGGAAAAAAGGGGGGTAAATATTTTGCTGACAACCGATAAAATGAATTATATGAATATGTTTTTTTTTTCACACTCCAGATGCACTCCCTTATAAAAATACTTCTACCAGTACTGGAGTACTCGGAGAAAACCATTAACCTGTCGCAAATCACTGACAATTAACTTTATCACATAATGTTGTATCGAGTACACCTAAGGAAGAATTGTTATCGTAAGTGTAATTTTAGTCGTAAGATTAAAATTTGTCGTAAGATAATCTTTGTGAAAAGGACTTAGGAATTGTCGTAAGATAATCTTAAGTGAAAAAGTTAGGACTATAGTTACGAATTTTTGTGAAAAGGGCTACAGGTATATCTTTTATATATAAAAATAATCTGGTTTGGTTACTTTAAAATTATTTGATAGACAGACAAGATGTCTTTTTCTATTATACATTCAGGCAAACATTGACAAAATTCTTGTACAGTATTAGCTGTAAGAAGAAAAAACTCTGATTCTCAAGCGGGTGAAAAGGATAATCTTCTGAAGATAATTCCTGAAAATCAAATAGTCGGAGCTTTAAGCCCGATTTGTTTAGCTAAATTAAATTAGGAAAGCATAACGAAAAAATGTCATGAACACGGCGATTTCTTTCAACCAATTTTCTTTGTTATCCTTGTTTTTACACTTACAGTCAACAGGGGCGTATCCAGGATATCAAGTTAGGGGGGCGCACTTAAAAAATTTGTTGGGGTATTTCGTGTGAAAAATCTTACGCCAAAAAATCATGTTTTTGCCCCCCCCGGATCCGCCCTTGGTCAATGGACATTATAAGTATTCGTCACCCTCGATTTTACGCTATATATTTCATATAAAACCACATTTTAATTTTTTTTTTATTTTGAAGTCATTTCTAAACGGATTTTGATAATTTTTGCAACAGAAGAAGCAGAAATATTTAAATATTATTGTTTATTTTTAGCATGCTTTTCCTTTAGATTGCCTTTATTTTCTTATGATTTAAAGACAATTTTTGCTTTCTGACGTCAAAACTGCTATATATTTTAACCAAAATAAAATCGGAAATATCAACATTTGTGTTTAAATCACCAGAAAACAAAAACCATGCAGACACAAATTACTATCAGATAAACAAATAAAATTCAAAGAATTCTGCGTGTCTTGAAATAAATTTCATAAAAATCTGCCCAGATAGCTTTAATTTTTTTTTTAAATGTGGTTTTACATGATATATATAGTAAAAAATCGACGGTGACCAATACTTATGTCCACGGACTGTACATCAATGCCAAAACAGAGCACATAATTACAGTCGTGTCTTTCTAATGACCTGACATAACTGAATTTTTCAATAAATCATCGGAAACTTCAGTTATGTCATCCAACATAAATAAATTCTGCTATGCAACGCCATATTGAATTTGTCGTGTTTTATTGCTTCTTCTTCAGAGTATCTCCAGAAGAGGTCCAGATTCATTTTTTTGGACGCTTCATCAGAAGATATTCTGGAGATGTACAGAAGAGAGCAATAAAATACGCCCCAGATAAACAACAAGAAAATCAAAGATAAAAAAAACACACAAAAATGTTAATATCTGTTTGTTTGTTTGTTGGTTTGTGTGTTTGATGAATGGTGTTTAACGCCACTTTCAACCAATCTTTCAGTTATATCGTGGAAGTCAGTTTTATTGGTGGAGGAAACCGGAGGACCCGGAGATGCAACTGCTCGTGTTTTGAGATCGGTAAAGAAATGGTCGTCATCTTATTAATTGAAAAAGAGCAAAAATATATCTACCGATGTCTCCAAAGATATCAATCGAGATGACACAACAGAATCAGAAGATGGCGACACAATAAGAAAATCCCCAGCAGGAACCTTGATATCAAACAAGAAGAAACGAGGGATACCAATCCAAAAGAAGAAGCGAAGTCGAAATAATATAACTAACCATATAGGGTTGTTTGATGGTAAATTCCCCTCGGACGGAGAAGGAAATGACATAGTAAGGAGATCGGATAACTGGTCGTTTCATAAAAAGTAAGCAGAAAATGGAATCGTGCTTCATGTGACGCTTGATGATATCAAATCAATGATAAATGATGGTAATAATACACAAGAAATAAAGAACAGAGAAGAAAACCCCCATTCTATAGCTTCTGATACAGATACAATGCCGAACAGTAGTGGCAATTCTAATAAGTATTTACTTCCTTCTCCAAGGAGCAAGCATCAGTACTTTAATATGTCAAAGAGGTATCTGCCAAGAGGTTCCTGTGATCATAGTCCAATGGATGTGATCGATACATGTTTGTCTAACGAAAGAACAGACAATGGGAATTTCCCCAACTCTTTGAAAACTGTATCTGCAATGGAAAAAACTAATGCATATTTATTGTCACAAACAAATGCCCTGGTGGGGAATTTCCGACCAAAAATTAGGGACCATAGTGAAGATGATCTTCTCGACAATT
>MJUT01055631.1:673578-683819 GCA_002080005.1 Gigantidas platifrons | reverse complement strand
AAAGAAGTCAAGCAAACCACTCAGTAAAAAGCAGGAAAGAAAGAAAAAAGCTAAAAACCTCAGAAAAATAGCAATATTATTTAATATAATAGTAGGGGTAAGATTTATTTATAGTCGATACACGACATTATAAGGTTACATTCTCAATAGGCTAAATCCATTTGTTGTAAATATTTCCGGGTCCTTTCCTCATTCATGACTTGTCACAGAGCTTGTAACTAGATCATAGATTAACACAACGAGTGCCACTACTGCTTGCCCGTCCAGAACACATGTGTTCACCTCCAGTTTTAGTGGGGTTCGAGTTACTGGATCTTTAGTTTTATATGTATGTTTTGTAGATGGTTATTTGTGTGTCCTTTTGTACCCTTTTATTTTGGCCATTGTGTTGTCTATTCTTCTTCGATATACGTCTTCTGATTACCCCTTTGGTATCTCACTTTTCTTTCATGAGTAACCTTGCTCTTATGATATTTTTGTGACTATTGTTAAAAAAAAAAAAGGACCACAAGAGCTACGGTTCCACAGTTAGATAAACCTTTAAATCGGTAACCCCGTACTGATCATGCTCCTATATACTTTCCACTCATTATGACATTGTTTTGAGTGGAGAGTATCGGTGCGTGATCAGTCGTGGGTTACCATTAATGTCTTATTGAAATTCGGCGGGTGTTATTCTAAACAACTTTATCAACTTTCACTGTCATAATTTGGATAGAGTCTTCCAGACCAACCTGACTGGTTAGGGAACGACCATTTAACTTGAAAGGGGGGTTATGGTTTTTTCCTAAAAAAATATTCTGATTCCCAATGTTGCTGAGGAAACAAAAATAATCTGATTCAGAGTTTTTATCATTATAACCTAATTTTAAATTCTGGAAAAAAATTTCGCGCTTTGCGCGACAAAAAAAACCAAAAATTTCTAACTCTCGTGTTGTCCGAAAAAAATTTGTTGAACGAAAAAAAAAAANATAACCCCCCCCCCCCCCACACACACCCCTTTGCAAGTTAATTGGTCGGTCCCTTAGGTCAATATAATGTAAAGCTCTTCATTTAAAAGAGATAATTTGTCAATTCCTCACATCCCGATGAATGTTAGGCAACCAAAAATCAAGGAATCACATACCACTAAGAGGTTTCAAACTTGAAGAGAATCAGTAGCATAATTCTGAGCAAGTTAAAAATTACTATTGCTACATACAATATAATTAATATCTTGTTATGTTGCAGTTTTGTGGAATTGGTGCTTTTACCATTGGTGTTTGGAACTTAACAGATGAACAAATGAGTGTATATATAAAATATTGATAAATGCAATAATATGTTATGTTTGTCTTCAAGAAATATGATAGACAAAACCATGCGTGAAGTTTTATGACGAAATATCTCCTATTTCTATGTAAATCCACAGGTAATTTTAGCGATGTATTTTTATCTTGGACAATAATGAGCGTCCTGATTGGATGACCGATTTAAAACACACTGAATCTGCATGGTTTAGCAAGGTTACTCAGGTCAATAGATTTATAAATATAGAATCTTGACAATGTAAAGGAAAGATACTATGTTATATTTATTCATTTGTTTGATTCTGGAATATTGTTGATCATTGATGGGGGGGATATGACTTTAAACAAAAATAATAATCCAGGATTAGTTTTTTTATTAATAAAAATCCAGGACCCCTGTGTCCATGATTTTTTTTTTTTAAGTTAAATAATATGAAATATTGACATCCACACTTGCCTTTTGGACAGCACATTTCTGTGTCCACACTTGCCCTCAGGCAACACTTGTTGAATATAAAATAAAATTATTCAGTCACGCACTCGGAGTCAATATTATACAAAAAACGTAACAGAAAGTCAATCATCGAATTGACGGATGTTCTCATTATTATAGATTTAAGAAACAGACAAAAATGGATTATATTAACCGGTTTTACCTTGCCACATTTTTGTGCTTGTTCCAAACCAGGACCTGGATTTTGTTTATTTCAATTTGTGGTTGTTTTTTGTTTGTTTGTGCTAAATGATTTGAGATGAACACAGGCGCATGGGGCATGGATTTCGTTTCCTCCCTCCCCCCTTTTCCCCTTTTCTCTACTACCCCCCCCCCCATTTCTTCAAAATTTTCATAATGACTCCTTTTTCAAAATTATCATAATAATTCGTTTTTCTTCATTTGACAATATCAGTAGACGTCATACATCATGAATAATACGTGTATTCTGTGTCCACAGTTTTTCGACTGATACAGTCATAACTGTACTGTATCAGTATTATTATGAAAATTTTGAAAAGGGGGGGGGGAGGGGGGAGGAAACGAATTCCATGCCCCATGTGCCTGTGGAGATGAGAGGTGGTTGTGTGTTTTTCTTGATATGAGTGAAATTGTTGACCATCACTGTGTACACTTCCTATTCATAATTATCTACATTTGTAGAATTGGATGCTACACTGTGTTGGTGCTGGTTTGTTTGTGGTACTGGTCGTGATGGTATATCTGAACAGAGACAGTTTACATAGTATTCCATTGTTGACATTGATATCGACACAGGTATAGAAACATAATACAAACCTACAATTTATATTAAGCCAACCAGTTTAACCGGTAACCAAAAGGAAAAACTGTTTTAGTATCACCATGGATAAGATTATTAAGGATCTTGCAAGTTACATCAAAAAGGTACTTTATTAAATTGTTTCTGGACTGAATGAATACCAACGCACACTTTTTACTTTTAGGTGGTGTTGTCATGGCCGCGATCGCATGGCAGTTGGAATTACATTTCCATTTGCAACCAGTGTTTATCAGCATAGTTTGTCACTTATGTATGACACCTTTCGCCAGATTTCATCTGCTACTACCAGTAAAACTGACAGGAACAATAAATATAGTTGAAAGTGGCGTTAAAGAGCAATATGCTAACTTCATCTTATTATTTCATTATTATTTAAAGGGAAGTGTCGTATTTAAATGCTTTAAATGAAAATATGTTATCAGTACTAGTGATATAAGAGAGTAAATAAAAGCACCCACGATGACATATAATTGGTTCAAGCTAAAGGATTGTAGTTATATTATAGGTCTGTTTTTAGTGCATTAAGTTCATGTCATTTTGGGTTTCTATTTCTCGAATGCATTGACATAAACATGACCATCATCTTTGCATGCACATGTTTTCCTAAGATTATAAAATACAGACTGATTTATTATTTTTGTTTTTTATTCCAGGTAGAATTCAATTTAGAAAAGTTTTTGAAAACGTCCCTTCTCAATAATTACTTGGAGGGAACACCAGTAGCTTTATCTTGGAATAAAATACAGATTGAGGTAAAAAAATGTTTTGTATTTGGATGATTGATTCGTTTGGATTCCAATTGTTAAAAAACATGTGAATTACCTGTGGGTGCCTCACTTTCAGCCATCAGCTGACCAGTCGAGTAAAGCATTGTTATGGTTCTATACCTCCAATAATACTCATCCACCAATAAAAGTGACAGCAATGATATAACTGAAATATTGTCGAAAGTGGCGTTAAACACCATAGCTCTTCCAATAATAACAACAATAAAATTTTAGCAAATTACAAATAAAAAAAACAACAACAGAACAATTGAAAGATTTTTCCCAAGACATGGCCTTGCATTTGATAATTGCTTGATCTCCAGAGTGCACACATGTACTATTGCTGGAATCATTTTCACTTCTAGATTCATTTAAATGGCATATTCGGTCAGAAACGTGTACGGCATGGGATAAATTATTTTCTGCTAATTCCAAAGAATAATATGGTAGTTTTGTGCTTCAATTTCAGCTATATCATGGCGAGAACAAGTAACATTTCAATGAGATAATGATGACGTCCATTTTATACTATGCCTACACGATTAGTGAGATTATTATAGTGTTAGATCATTGGAACAACAGACCTCTTGTAGACAGGTCGTTCCATGTGGGTCGTTCCACACGAACACATTATCCTGATTTAGAAGTCTGGTCTTACCACTTATGCTGCAGGCTTATCAGAGAAGCAACACATACCAATATTATAGTCTTTGGTTTGAAATGAATGGGGGTCAAACCCACGGTCTACCACACTCAAGATGAGCACGCTAACCATTACACCACCGAAGCAGTTCATATAATTGGATACTCAATTATGAAATGTTATTGTATTTGCCTTAATTAACCCATACATTATGCTGGTGACCTTATCCAAATTTTGCTATCATTGCTACCTCTGATTAATTAATCTTGCTCTCATAGACTTTTGAATTATTATCCCCTCGCCAACGAAGTTGAGAAGGGATATAGTAACGCTAACTTCCTTCCTTCCGTAACATCCTTGTGAACACTATAGAATCAACATCCTTCAATGGATTTTGACCAAACTTGGTACATACTTAGTCCTTAAGAGAATCTGGAACCCTATTGATTTTTGAGGTCAAAGGTCAAGGTCACCGGGTCAAATTATTAGGCGAGGGGATACACCACGCTTTGCATTGCCCTTGTTGACTTGAAGCGTACCTCCTGAAGGTTACTACAGAAACGTGCGAACTAAATTAGATATCTATGTTTTTATTTATAATATTATATTAACATTTTTCTAGCAACAATGTTGTGGTGTTAAAGGAATAGATGATTATAAGTTCAGTGTCTGGAAAAATAGTTCTTCTCCACTTTCAAAGGTATGTATCTTATAATTTATAAGATGTTATATATAGATCGAATATTATACATAAACAATCGGAAGTAAGAAGATTTTGAAGATACCAAAGGGTAATCAGAATCCGCAAATCGAAGGACAGACAACACAATGGGCAAAAGAAAAAATACAGACAACACAATGGGCAACAGAAAAAAGACAGACAACACAATGGGCAACAGAAAAAAGACAGACAACACAATGGGCAACAGAAAAAAGACAGACAACACAATGGCCAACAGAAAAAAGACAGACAACACAATGGGCAAAAGAAAAAATACAGACAACACAATGGGCAAAAGAAACATGACGAAAGGACAAACAACGATCTACAAAACACTACACAGAAAACTAAAGATCGAGCAACATGAATCCATTAAAAACCGTAAATTAAATAAACAATGGGAGACGCAAAATCTCGACATGTCACTGCTTGCCAAAGGCATTGCACCAATTTACAGTCCAACTCACTCTAACTACATTGATAAAGCATGATTATTCCTGTTGAACCTATGGTCAATTTGAAGAAGGCTTGTTGAATGTCAGAAGAGGCCATTTAAATAAACCTGTTAGATAACATTTGAATTAATAGAAGAAAAATGTTCTGGTTTTGGTGGAAGTATCTTAAAGTTTGTATTTTGTTTTGTGTCACCTACTAGGAGTCACGTTAAATTAACAATGATTCCTGTCTTTATCTGTTGTAGATGCCATTCCCAAATAGCTGTTGTGTGTTGAAAGATAAGGATTGTGGACAGCCAAAACCCACAAATGAAATGATGTGCAAATTAAAAACGGAAGGATTTTACCACAAAGCGGTAAATATTGTACTGCCGAATACATCATTTATGTTGTCTTGCCTTATGGGACAAGAATAGTGGATATAAAAAATGATGTGTAAAAGAAATAGAGTTTCACTAGTCTGAATCTTTCACTTGCTTATTTAAAATTAAAAGCTTTATTACCATGATTACTGAAATATTGGAAGTAGGGTTGAATGCCATAACCTCCATTTTCATTAACATCCCGTTAAATCTAGTTAAATGTCTGTCCAAAAGTTGATGATAACAGAATGTATATAAACCCAATGTTTACTTCAGTAACATTGTTTTGTGTGTGTATTTTAGGGTTGTTTAGGGAGCATAATGGCTTGGTATGAGAGGAGCAGTATGATGACATTAGGTGTTTTAGGAAGTCAGTTTGTCTTTCAGGTACAGTATAAACATATATTTTAGTATGTATAATGTGGTTAGAAAATGACTTTCAGTAACATTACTCTTATTTAGATACAAACAACATTTGTAGATTTCTGTAATAGAACTCTTATTTAGATGCAAACTACATTTGTAGATTCTAGAAATTTATAGGGTTTGATTTTCTGAAGAAAAACATATCACTTTCAATTTTATATATGATAAACTATAAAATACACGAATAAGTCTTGTTTTCCTTCCATTAACTTTTATACAACACTATGAGTTGGAGGACAAGATATAATAGAAGTCAACCGAATAATATGGGTTAGGGGCTTATGGTGTTTAACACCACTTACAACAATATTTCAGTTATATCGTGGTGGTCAGTTTCATTGGTGGAGGAAACCAGAGTACTGGAGAAAATCATTGACCTGTCACAGGCCACTGACAAACTTTATAACATTATTTGGTATCAAGAACACCTTGTCTGAGTGGGATTTAAACTCACAACATTAGTCTTCATAATACAGTGGTGCATTAATTATTCAGACAATTTATTCAAATTAAATTTTCATTGTCATAAAATCAACAGATTATGACAAACACATAAACAGACAAGAAATTTGCATTGCAGTCATCACAAGAACAGTCATTTGCAACAAGCTTTAAATTTAAGGTAGATAACTAGAATATTTGTTTACTTAAAAAAACCCAAAATAATTGAAAAACTTATATTCTTTTACAGGTCATCTGCTTTGTCCTGGTTTTCAAGTTATCTCGAACAAAAGCAAAGGATCTTACATGATAAAAATAGTTTCTAAGAACAGTGTGGCCACACAAACAAATTTTCTCCTCGTTTCAAAAGTAGAAAGGTTGTTATTCCTGATGCCATTTTATCAAGGTAGAGATCACAAGTGCCTTCTAACTCTATATTAAACACAAGGCTATGAAGGCAGCGTGGAAAGAGAGCACCCGGGCTTCTCATATAATTTGACTCAACACCGGGAAGTTGAATTAAGGGTTCATAAACTGTATATTTTGTTTTGCAAAAATATCAAGTACATTTTTGTACAAGCAATATGAATACTGACCAATATAAAACCACAAGTTAAATAGACAGACAATGCCATTAGGAAATCTAATGTGCTATTTCAAGTGCTTACAGTGCAACATGTTTTGATGCATAAAGTCATGCCTATGTCATACAACTCATAATAAAAAAAACCATGTTCTTCTGTAAGTTTGTTTTTGCTATCGACACTTCCAAATGTCAAAACAATAATAAAGATACTTCAAGCATTGGTATGCCCCTGTTTAATGCCACTTTCAAGAATATTTCAGTTATATCGTGACAGTCAGTTTTATTGGTGGAGGAAACCGGAGTACCAGGAGAAAACCAGACCTGTGGCAAGTCACTGACAAACTTGCTTACCTAAAGCAGGGTTAGGGTTATGGTGTTTAATGCCACTGTCAGCAATATTTCAGTTATACCATGGCAATCAGTTTTATTGGTGCAGGAAACTAGAGTACCAGGAAAAACCACAAGACCTGTCCCATATCACTAACAAACTTTATCACATAATGTTGTATCGAGTACATCTCGCCATGAGCGGTGATAGGCACTGATTGCACAGGTTAGTTGTAAATCCAACTACCATATGATCACGACCCTGATGGCCTCTACATAAAGCATTTTTGACAATTGTTTCGGCTATCACAATACTCAACTACATTTACAGTATGGTGATTGAACACATACTGTATTTGAAATAAGGGAGTGATTCAGGGTAAACAAGTGAACTTCTAGTTGTAAGGGTTAGATATTTTAGAGTTCCTAGATCTGGATTGTATGAAAAACAAACATCAACAAATATACTTCAAAATTGATTTATTGAAATATAACTACTGTAAAAATAACAAAAAATAAAATATATTTTCTTATGTACTATATCAGTCAGAATCAAAAATAATAAAAATAAATAATAATTAAAATACATAAATACATTTGTTCATTTTATTTTACAAGAAAATTACTAGATCTTAAATACCAGTGTAAGCTTTTTTTTTACCTTTCTATTTATATCCTTGTCAAGATGTTTTTCATTACAAAATTACCAAAAATGGTTGATTGTTGAATGCTTAATGTTCTGAAACAATTATTTCATGCATATTCAGAAATATACCCTTATGGGGCACCCGAGTTCACCCCCATATATTTGTGATGTTCATGGTGATTAATCTCCAGCTTTCTGTGTACTGTTTTGTACATTGTAGTCCTTTTTTCTTTTTGGCCATTGTATTGTCCGTCCATCCTTCGAAGTATGGCTTCTGATTACCTCTTTAGTATCTTCAAATTTTTCTCACAAAAACAAGAACAAAATATATCTGATATACACACACCATTAAAGTCTGACTGATACAGTACAACAATTCGTCATAATGACTAGGCTACCAGAATTGTGTAGTTAAAGATTATAGCACTCCTAAAAAACTGTAAATGAGCATCTATCAAAGGAAAATAATCCTAAATATTCATCACATTCAGATTAAATGGTTAATTTTTGTATAAGTTTTTCAATGGAACCTAAAGTAATACTCTATTGAAGAAAAATACAAGCAATGTCATAAGGTAGAGAAAAAAAAAACACGAAAATTCCATACATTTGACCAAAAAGTTCAATAGCAAATATTTTCAGAAGTATGTCAGCAACTTTTTATAATTGGCTTACACTGTCTATGGAACATGATACTATCTTAGCATGTTAGCTCTTGTATGACAACAAGTGTGTCAACACAATCTGAATTCCACTGCATCTAACAAAATGTATAAATAAAATTTGAATTTGCCCCCTTATTACCTCTTTAGACTCTTCTGGTGATTTTTTATCTATAATATTTAAAATTCTAGTCAATATTCCATTTTTTTTTGGTATTTTTTTTTTGGTGAAAGTGTAAAGCAAAATTATGTCCTATGAAATTATGTTCTCCAGGACAATATTTCATGATTATATTGTCATAGAATTTTGTCTTATCTATGATATTTTGTCCTTTATCTGGACAGTATAATATCATCTTAGAGGACAATATATCATAGTGCAACTGTGTCCTAACAAAGGGAGATAATTCTAATTCTAATACAAAACTTGGACATTGTTAATATATTTCAAATTGAATCAAATATAGTGTAATAAATATCATTTCTATGACAAAGAAATCTCTTATATTTTGAAATAAAGTATAGTATAAATATGTGAAGCATAAAAATATCATATATCCAGTTGATGTCGGACATTATTTCACAGATAAATAATGTACAGTAAGAATGGACAATATCTCATGATGGAGGACACAATTTCATTATGAAATAATGTCCAGGACACTATTTCATTATGAAATAATGTCCATGGACAATATTTCATAAGATATTTTGTCTGGAGGACATTATTTCATGGAGGACACTATTTTATTTTACAAAAGAAGGAGGAGTAACCCAGAGAAAATCACTGATTTGCTGTAGATCACTAACAAACTATCACATAAACTTGTATCAAGCAAACAAATGATAAGTTGAAATTTTTGCTGATTTTGGATATCAACAAGAAATTTTGTTGATTTTGGATATCTATAAGAATTTTTTGCTGATTTTGGATATTGATAAGAAATATTTGCTGATTTTGGATATTGATAAGAAATATTTGCTGATTTTGGATATCTATAAGAATTTTTTGCTGATTTTGGATATCAATAAGACATTTTTGCTGATTTTGGATATCAATAAGACATTTTTGCTGCTTTTGGATATGTATAAAAAAATGTTTGCTGATTTTGGATATCTAAAAGAATTTTTTGCTGATTTTGGATATCCATAAGAGCTAGAATTAATTATCACATATTATTTCTACATAAAACTTTTTATAAGGGTTGAGTTCTGGAATGTCTTTCCAGGACAATAAAAAAAACTTATAGAAATTAACTAGAACCATTAATGTCACAAAAATTAGAGCTAAAATAATATATACAAACACAAATAGATCTGATAGTAGTAGCCCACTTCACCCTTTAATACTTGTTCAATGTTAGACGGCATAAGATTTAAAAGAGACAAGAATTCTCTAACATTTAAAATGGACGTGGAATCTTTAACATTTAAAACAGACGTGGAGGCCTTAACATCACCAATATCAGACATTTAATCACCCTAACTAAGCATGTGTACATGTAACATCACCAATATCAGACATTTAATCACCCTAACTGAGCATGTGTACATGTAACATCACCAATATCAGACATTTAATCACCCTAACTGAGCATGTGTACATGTAACATCACCAATA
>MJUT01055631.1:652846-672199 GCA_002080005.1 Gigantidas platifrons | reverse complement strand
AGCATGTGTACATGTAACATCACCAATATCAGACATTTAATCACCCTAACTGAGCATGTGTACATGTAACATCACCAATATCAGACATTTAATCACCCTAACTGAGCAGGTGTACATGAAATGTTTACAATGTCAGTGGACCATGTTAAGGAGTAGGTGATTTAACGCCAATTCAGCAATTTTTCAGCTATATCATGGCAAGTGGACCACGATAAAGCAATAACATCATGACAGATAATTACAATGTCTTCATGTGGACTCTTAAAAGACACAACAGTCCAGCTAAGCTAGTATAAATAGGCCACAGTTGTCAAGTATCTTAACTAATTGCACAAACATAACAGTAGATCATACAAAATTGTAAAAACCAAATCATATCTGATGTAGACACTAACATATGAAAAAATAGAACTAGAACAAAGTAATTGTTATCACAAAAAAACTCAATAATTGTCAATTGTTGTCATGGGTGACAGAAAAGTAAGAACAATGTATCACAAGTCATAACATATAAAATGGTTATGATCAGAGCTCCAGATAATCAAAATAGAAAATTATCTGAAGCTCTGATCATGACCATTTCATTCATATATAATAACTTGTAATATAGGTATTAATTCAATACATACATATATATATATATATCCAGATCGGAAAATGCCAATATAGTGTGTGTAATGTCTTGTGCAAATGTATTGTTATGTCTGTAAAGATGGAAAATACAAAAAATAAAACAAAATAAAAAAAAGTACAATGTTCTGTTTTTCAACAACTTTTCTTTTATCACACTTAGCAAAAGATAGATAAGGAGTTTTATTGCTTAGAAATGACTAGAATGTGGAAATATGTAGCAAACTGAAATAAAAATATTTCTAAAATAATAATAAGAAAATAACAAATTAAAAGTAAATAATTATTTTTGTATAACATTTATGTTGTAACATTCTAATTGAAATCAGATCGCCACACTTGCTCATTTTTTGATTTGCCTCCCATGCAGCGGCCAAGGAAATAAAAAAAAAAAACCCTGAGCAAGTGCTGATTTTAATTAGATTTGTGTTGTAATAACTAGTGATATATACTAAAGTAATCAAATAGACTAGATAAAACAAGAGGCTCACATGAGACTATTAATCACCTGGTACACAAGTTTTTATTTGGGTTAGGGTTATGGTGTTTAATGCCACATTCAACAATAGTTGTTATATCGTGGCAGTCTGTTTTTATTTGAACCATTGCCTATCATAGTATAAGCTGTAATTTGATCTCCCAGGACTTGAACACAACAGACCGGACCCAATTCATCGGTACAATATTGAACCTTTAAATCATTTGCAAAAATTGTGCTGGTTTTTTTTATTTTTAACCCCATTGCATCCTACATTTAACTTTGGACCACAATGTCTTGGAAATCATAGACCCCAAGTGATGACAATAGCTCCCATGGCTTTAAACCAGGTCAGCTATAAAAGGTGTTGTTTGCCACACAAATATTTTCGTATCTCCACAAACTAAAGATGTGTTATTTTCCCAATTGGAATTGCTCTACAGTGACATAACAACCAATCCTCATTTGTCAGGATTTATGCATCTACTTGTATCCACAATCCCTGGCCATCCTTAGGCTGTAGTTAATTTCTTGGTCTGGTAAACAAGGCATTTGATTGGAAGCTTCTCTATATAGGAAAAACCAATCAATAGGCTTAAAGATACTAGAATGTCCAAATTAAAGATGACAATGAAATGTCACACATCTGTTTAGATAGTGTATGGTACACAAATTTCATTGGTCAGTATTTTTGACAGATTTTTCTGTTATTTACAGATATCATTCCAGCTGACCAGGGATTTCCCAACCATGTTCATCATGGGTTCAAAGATACATGTGAATATAGAAACCATGACAATAAAAGGCCGTTGGCCACTGGTCCCCCGACGCCAAGGTTACATCGTAAGATTAAATTTTGAAACTACTGTAAACTAGAGGGTCAGGGGAGCCTGTATCACTCATAATTCTGAAAGGGGACCATCCAAGGACCATTTTGAAGTAAAAAAAGGGGAGTAACTCTGGTTAGATTTGTCGAAAAATCATCATTATCGAACTTGACCTAGATATTCATGAGATACACTTACATACCAAACCTAGTTTCAATCTGACTATTTGTTCCCAAGTTATCATCTGGAAACCAAATATTTAGCAATTTTGAGGTATAAAAAGGGGCACAACTCTAGTAAAAATATTCGAAAAATTGTCATTATCGAACTTGACCTAGATATTCATAAGATACACTTACATACCAAACCTAGCTTCAATCTGACTTTTCATTCACAAGTTATCATCTGGAAACCAAAAAGCACACGGACGGACGGACGACACCCATTTCTATAGTCCCCTTCGACGAAGCGTCGGGGGACAACTAAGGATGATAACAAATCTAACCAATACACCATTTGAACATTTCAAACTTGATTGTAAAATTATGTTTTTACATGTTTTTATATGCGAGCGTCAGCGAGCTCTTTATGGTATAAAATGTGTACTTAGGATTTTTAGACAAACATGGCTGCACATACTGACAGATAAAAAAATATTCTGCACATTGTAAACACGTTCTGTGTAACACACTCAACTAATGAAGATCTTCTTAACATAAAGCACAAAGGTGATCCTAAGTCTCGTACCCTCCCTCGTAAGGCCAATACCACTGAAAGCCGGAACCCGTGTGTAATAAAAGTCATTTTGTTAGCTTGTTTTACTTATATTGATATTTTTTAATTTATTAAATCTCTTCTGACATACTGACAAGAATTTTTGTTTCTATGCGGAAGTTAACTGTTGAGATTTCATAAGGAACGACAGTTCGATTGAATGAGACTAGATTCGGCCCTATAAAAAAGTCGTCCCAGACATATCTCGGCCCAAAAAATCTCGACACTTTTTGATGCACTGGATGAGCGTGAAATTGCCAGATAATTTTCAGATTCACGAGCATTCATGGCTGTGCCTGTTTCATATTAGTAGTTATTCCCCTTTAAAACAGACAAAATGTACATTTCAAGCAAATTTCAATGAAAATAACACATATTTTTCTCATGATCTATTAGCTATAAAATTATCCTTTGATATTTAACAAGGTTCAAACATCTATAAATCATCAGAAAATTGAACTCAAATTCTTTACCATTTTCAATGCTCTTGCTAGAATGGATACTATTTTTCTGGATGCAAGGCAAATAACAAACAAAGAAATAACATGTAATTTTAGAATCAAAATGAGAATTGCAAAAGGGCTATTTACTTCTTAAAAATATTAAATCTAAATCTCTTTGAAAAAAACCCAAATAAAATCATTAATTTTAAAAATATATACTAAAGCATTAATTTCAATGCTGATATATAAGACTAATTAATTTATAACTCACTGCTAATCAGATAAAAATGATGAAATAATGTAAAATGGAGACAAAGGGTTAGCATTCTGAAAGTCATCAATCTCAGTGATGTGAGGAGGAAGAAACATCGGTTATCCAAAACAAGTACAGTCATTTTAAGAGAGACAAAGTAAAAGTGGCCTTATAAGGCAGGTGACTTCTTAAAAGAGGTCCGATTCATATGAAATTTTCTATGACAGGACAAGAAACAGGTGACAGCATGGACAGATTGACTGTATATCCATTCTCTTGGAACGGATATTGTCATATAATAATGTCCCTGAAATATTTTCCCTCAACGACAGTGATACCATGTATGTCTAATACAGTATTAAAGTCTATGCAAGATTCAATATTTCTTTCCCATAACATAAAGGATTTGATCAAAAAATATCTTTGGTAATAAGAACACAATATATATATAAGAGTACTAAAAATAAATGTTTAGAACAAAAATCAATAACAAAAACAAAACAACTGCCATATACCTAATAAAAATGCTAAAAAATATAACAAGTTTTACAAATAACATTGTGTGTGTAATCAATAGAAAACATGTACCATTCTATTGTAAGATATATTGGCCAATGAGACCAGGCCTTACAGTCATAAAACTTTCGAGTGCAAGTTTTTTTACTCGTTCTTGTAAAACATTCAATCAAAATGTTATATCCAATAAATACAGCATTCTGATTGGATGATTTTGGAGTGTGAGTATGAAACTCGTACTCTAAAGTTTTACGACCATAAGATCTGATATTATAACAAATTACCTTTCATATCTGTACATAACTGAATCAAAGTAATGAAAAACATAACAACAAATTAAATAATTTTGACAGAGGATAAATTTGTATTGAAGTATAGATATTTTGCACCTCAATCATTCAGTGTTATTTTATAGACAACCTCTTCATAAAGATGTCCAATATCATAATTATAATACAATATGTAGTAATATTAATTTGATTTGAATTTGGACGACACTCAAAATTGGGGTAAAATAAGCAGATTATGTGTAGGAATGTCTGGTGTCATTGCAGACAGCTTAAAGTAATTTATTGTCCCTAACTGAATAAATACATTCTCTATTTGTTTTGAGCGAGACAATAAGGATTTCTTTAGTTATACACTATTCACATTATACCCTGTGCTGTAATGTGGCAGGGATACTGCTGGAGTTGGCATTAAATACCAATCAATCTACTTGCTAGTATAATCTCCAATGAAGAATATGGTATGAATTTAATGCCACTTTCAACAATATTTCAGTAATATCCAGGCGATCAGTTTTATTTGTAGAGGAAACCAGAGTACTCCGAGAAAACCACAGACCTGCCACAAGTCCCTGACAAACTTTATCAGATATTGTTGTATCGAGTACACCTTGCCATGAGCGGGATTCAACTCACAGCATTGATTGCATAGGTAGTTGTAAATCCAAATATCATACAATCATGAATGTGATGATCCCTGAAGAATACACATAGTATAGTAAGTTACATTAACTGAGTCTCTAACATTTATTTACTAATTTTGTAGCCCACCAAACTTCGCAAAATGTAATATCGGAATGTCTTTATAAAGTTAATGGCGACTGAATTTAAAAAAAACATGAATATCTATTACATATAAAATACTTGCCATCCTGACTTTGGTCATGTAAAATTTGAGTGAGGGAGTGATAATATCTCTAGAGTAATACCAAGTCACAAGTACACTTTGTTTAGGGGCTAAATCGCATCTGCATAATGAAATATAAAAATTATGGGCAAATTATAGATATTATTTAAATTCTACATTTATAAAACAATTTTGAATACTGACAAAAATACAAAATCTATCAAACATTTAATTACCGGTAAATCAAATATTGTAGGGATTGGGTGATTAATGCCACTTGCAACAATATTTCAGTTATATAGCGATGGTTAATTTTATTGGTGGAGGAAACAGGAATACCCGGAGAAAACCACAGACCTGTCGAAAGTCACTGACAAACTTTATCACATAAAGTTGTATCAAGGAAACCTCACCTGAGCGGGATTCGAACTCACAACGTTAGTGGTGATAGGTACTGATTACATTAGTAGTTGTAAATCCAACTACCATACGATCATCACCATGACAACCCTTCAAATATCATTAAAAAAAAAAAGAAGATAAAAATATATTTTTTTAATCAATGGTTTATAGGAGTTTTGGCTGATGAAACAAACTTCACATCATTTCTAATCAAATCAATAATATACCATGAAATATTAAATTTTATTCAAGCAGTGGTACTTTTAAATTGGTCTCCTTTCCATGGAATGTTCAAATTGAATATATATTTGTCCTCCTGAAGTATAATATATGTTGCAAGAACGTTTCTGAGTCAAAACGAAATTATCAAATTATTGAGACCCAACTGAAGAGAGAGACCTGCACCCTCTTTCAAAATTTCTAGCTTTATTGATAGACAATATCCAGAAAGATTGGATTTTATGACAAACATCAAAACAATTGATATACATAGAAGAAGAGCAGTTATGAAGGTCTTGACTGAGAGTCTAGTAGGATTAGTTGTGATGCTAATCATAATATATGTTGAGACATTCAAAACTGACATTATTGTTTTTATGGGCAACAGCATAACGTATTTGACCACAAATTGACAGATAATTTTCAGTATCATGATCATTTCGTTGATACTTAAAGTATCGCTCTGTGAGATCAAAGGAAAACTGTATGCATTACTGATAATAGTTATGTAACTGAAAAGAATCAAACCAAATATTGCAAAATATGATTTGTCTAAATTTGCTGGGATAGTATATACAACAGTACCAACAAATTGGCCATTTACAGTCATTTGTTTGCAAGTTTATAGTATAAAATTCACAATATCAACTAAAAAAATTAGCTGGCATAATAATACAACCATTATCTACGATTTCATAATAAAATGGTCTAAGAATTTCTAAATTTGACACAATTCATTTTTCTCTAGCCGTTCTCATCACACTAACAATCCATTGACATAGAAGTACGGGTGTGTCATCAGGAAATAAACATAGTTCATTATCTGTGGAAGCTATAGCTTTGAGGTTGGTAGGCTTCGTCTTTCCAGGAATGGATAGCGGTACAAATCTGTTAAGGTGGAATGTTCCAAAGTCTTGAAAAATTATTTTTCTTCTAAAATCCTGAAATTATTGGAAAATAATAAAATGCTGAACTCACATGCTGTTTCATATAATAATGAAATGTGCAACTTACAAATAATAATCAATTCAAAGTGAAATATTTTTACACCAGTTTCACATCTTTTTAAATGTCATAGTATTCACATATTAAACATTTATTTATAAAATCATGCTTTTGAACTATTTTGCAAACTCCCAACTACAGTGAAGTTTATCTCAACTTAGTAATAATTTATCAAAACAAAATATTTTACATTCTGTATTACTAAATAATTTAATTTGATGTGACTATTGCAATCTGATTGGGTGATCTGCCTGGTGCAACATTGGCTATACTTGATAACCTGGGTAGGTATTGTGCATCACCATCATATTCATTCGCCAACGACAAATTCAAAGAGTCCCTTGAAAAATTCATAATTAAAATCGAGGAATCATTAAATTTTGTTGTAAAACTTAGATTATAAGGAATACGCTCAATTTTTTAACAGGTTATACTTGTAACCTGGCTTGGAACAGCTTACACTTTTCAAGTGTAAATTTCCCCAAACCAGGTTATATCGTATAACCTGTTCAAAATTGAAGATATTCCTTAAATAAATTGGTGTATAGAATTGAATCATTGATTATTGTTGTGTATTACATATATGCCAGTGAAATACTGAGATTTCCAATTGAAACTAGAACTGTGGGTGAACTCACTGAGTGATACCCCTCGCTTGCAGCTTAGTAGGAGTTGCGCTTACAAGGTACATGCCCCCCCCCCCTTTTTCGTGAAAGTATAAGTTAAATTATCTCCCCTTTTAAATTTGGAAAGCAACCATATTCCTTCATGCACATCTGCAGGTAATGTACTACAAGTGTGCAAAGTTTCATAAAAAACCAATCGGCCACTTAGGAGGAGTTGCGCTGACAAGGTACATGCCCCCCCCCTTTTTCGTGAAAGCATCAGTTGAATTATCTCCACTTCCAAATTTTGGACAGCGACCATGTTTCTTCATGTACATCTGCAGGTAGTGTACTACAACTGTATAAAGTTTCACAAAAATCCAATAAGCCGTTTAGGAGTTGCACTTACAAGGTTCATGGACGGACGGACTTTGTTTGCGGGGGTATAATAAAAGCAGGCATTTAACCCAGTGAAATAAAAACAACAATCAATCAAAATTGTACGAATCAAACATGTACAGGTGAATTTTTTTGCTATAACACAAATTTGTATTAATTTCTTCCTAATTATTGGTTAAAACAAATGATGAACATTATCACCTTTAGATTTTTTTTTTATGGTGGGTTGAGTTAATTTTTAACACAGGTTTTACACGACATAAACTTACTTGTGTTATACAGTTCTTCTGTAAAGAACTATTTGAGCAATCAATATTAAAAGCTTTCTTTGTAGGATCTGTTGTGTCTAATAGTTTTACAAATACTGTTATCAACTTTTCCTAAAAAATGGAAAAAAAAAATTCAGGTAAATATTTTGGCATATCAAACAACCTAACGATTATTATCATCTACATAAATTTCATGATACATATTCCATAGAATAAGTAGTTCATACCAACAGTCACCATAAACCTATAGTATAGTCATGAATGATTCAGTAGCTCAACATAAACCTATAGTATAGTCATGAATGATTCAGTAGCTCAATAGACTTTGCATACATTCCCGATTGGATTCTAAAATTATATGTTTTTCATATGAGTTATTTCCCTTGCGATGGACAAAAATGGTATTCATTCTAGGTAGCAAGAGCAATGGATAGGACAAAGAATTTGTGTATAATATGCTTACTATTTGTAGATATTTGAATGCTTGATACATGCATGGGGGCTAAAACTAAATTTGCCTTCCCCAACTTCCGAGGACAGGAGAAAAGAAATTCAAATATGCGTCTCACCATATTCCTTACTTTATTTTACTTACAGGTGGTTGACTTAGATCAACAGGCAGTGTTTTCCCTAATTTTCATTGTAAGAGGTCAAAGGCAACTTTGAACAGGCCACACTTGGATTTCCAAGTACATTTCTATATAAAATTTATGATTTGAACCGACCAAAAACGTGCTTGAACCAGGCAATTTGGCCTGCTACCTGTTCTTAGGGAAAACACAGGTAGATCTTTTAAACATATTCTATATCTATGTTGTATATTTTACTTACAGGAGGTTGACTTAGATCAACAGGTAGATCTTTTAAACATATTCTATCTATGTTGTATCTTTCTAACTCCAAATTCACACAGTCGTCATTGTCTGAAATAAACATCATCTTGTAATATTAAAAATGTTCTGCATATCTTACACATTTTCTCAAGATGTAACATTTTGTGATACATAATGAAAATCATGGACAAATTTAGCTCAGTTACATCAATACTTAAAGACTCAACATTTTAATCTTCTACATAAACCACATTTACTCTAGTTAATTCAGGGATAAAACTTAAGAGGGGCCCTGTATCTCAAGACTACACAAATTTGGCCTGGGTCCCAGAAAATTTTCAGACAGAAGCCCTGCAGGCTACTGAAATTTTGAACCTATCTTTGAATCAAAGGCTTACATTTACAATCCCTACAACACTTTGTATACCTAGTTTTGTCAGAAAATATTACCTACTTACTATCACTTTCAAATTAAGTAAAGCTAGTATGACATACTAGAAACTCCATGTATTTATACTGGTATTGTACCGACAGAGATTTAAAGTCTAATTTGTATTGATGGATAAATCCTGGACTGGATTGCACAAACCTCAATTAAATTTAAGTAACTATTAAATTTTAAGTGTAAATGAATTTTATGTGCATTCCAAGTAAATTTAAGTGTCAATTAAGTCTTATTTGCCACTTAAATTTAATCAAGGTTTGTGTAATCCAATCCATTTTTTACCAGTTGACCATCTCTTGGTAGATTTTTTCTTTTTTTCTTTTTTTCTTTTCAAATTACTCAGTTCAAATAAACTAACTTAACATTCAATTCACTATTGAAAACAAGATCACCTCAGCCTGTATCATTCAACTGGCTATCATTGTACATGTTATAAACTGACTGATGATTTGATAAAACAAAATATGAAATGCACTTTAAACAGTCATAAGAATTTTCAACATTTTTCACCACAGATATTAAACTAGAGACGGAAGTCTTTAAATATTTTTTTCCATAGGACCCTATTTTTAGAAGTGATGGTTATCATAGTTTTTTGATTTTCGCAAAAATAACACGTTTTACATTTTTTTCCAGTTGATCCTAAAAGAAAGACTATTTTGTAGGGGACTGTACAAAGGTGTCTTCCAACCAAGTTTTGTTGTTTCCAATAGTTAAGTGGTATTAAAACAAATTTGTAAAAAAAAAATTCCATTTCAGTTCTATGTGTTAAACTTTGTTCTGCAGGGATTGCCATCAATATACAATTTGATAGTTAGTAAGGCACCGACCAATAATTATTTAGGTATAGTTTGGGTTCAATAAATAATATATATTTTTTTTAATAGATTTGATAAATATTACACTTTTTCCTGTGGTGGTGGGAATCAGTGATTTTCAATTGAAATTATAAAAAAAAATCTAACAAATTGTCAAGAAGGTCACACAACTCTTTAGGTAAGACTAAATCCAATATTTTTTATTTGACCTACATTTATGTTATGCAAATACATTACATGTAATTAAAAGGAAGTACAGGTGCTTATCTAACTATATTACCTTTTGTAGCTAAAGGGGGAAATCAATGTTCAGTCTATCTGGGTATTGATTAGTCAATACTAATTAGAATCATGACACATCATAACAGCTTAATGACCTTACCTAGAGGTCAACTGATGAATGCCCATTTTGTATGTAAACTTCCCATAAACATAACAATATAATATTAAAGCAAATCTAAAAATTTCAAAAGAAGGAATTATGAAATGAAAGATTAAACAGTCATGGTCAACAATTCCACCAATATTTCAACAATATGAACAATTATCTCTCATCTAAAATAATTGAACATAAAAAGACCATGACATAAGGCATTACAATTCCAGATTCTGGCTTTGTACAGGCATATATATGTTGCAGGGTTAAACCAGTTAATGGGATCCCAACCTCCCTCCTTTGATAATTGGAGCTCTAACGACAATACCAGACATAAACAAACAATAAAACAAGATTGCTATGCCATAGCCAATGTCCCCCGTCTATTTACATAGACCTGTGTATAAATTACTTTCATTAGTTCCTATGACTGAAATGGACAAATCTTTAAAGAAGCTGTGTCGTCAATAATCAGTCAAGAATTTTGTTTGTGTTCTAGCAAGCCTTTATATGGGTTCTATATTAAAAATCATTTGTTATTTTAATTGTGCTAGCTATTGTATATAAATATTTAAAACAGCAGGTGCTCATCTCCATACACTATTTTTATGCCCTTAAAATTTAATTGGATTCTATCAAAATTAAACGTAAATAACTCGCCATTTTCAAATCGCTTTTGTCACTATCACATTCCTCATGTGAGAAAATCCGTACATATCACTTTTCGTTGAAATTGGAGCACTTCACAATTTTACGCATTTTGGCGGCCATCTTAAAAATGGCTGCCAAAATGACTGCCATTTTGAAATAACATTGGTCACGATCACATTCCTCTAAAAAGCCCTAAATATCAATTTTCTTTGTAATTGGAGCATTGGAGCACTTCGAAATTTGTTATGTGTTTTGGCGACCATATTGAAAATAACTGCCAAAATGCCACCATAATGGCTGCAATGGCCGCCATTTTTAAATCGCATTTGTCACTATCACATTCCTCAAGTCGAAAATCTTCTAAAGATCAACTTTCGTTGAAATTGTAGCACTTTGAATTTTTTCTGTGTTTTGCCAGACATTTTTCGAATTTTGCCCAATTTCGAGCTTAAACTAGAGATTCCTAATATAATGCTTGTGTGTAAGTTTGAAATCCATTGGTCAACAAATAAAAATCTTAGAGCGCTTACAACATATCTCAGACGGACGGACTAACGGCATTTCCATATCCCCCGCTCCACTTTGCGGGGGTGAGGGACAATAACTGCACATAAGTATTAATGCAGTAGTACCCCTCTTATAATACTCCTCCCAACAAAAGCCAGTAGCCTTATAAGATGGGGGACTACTGTTTATTAAAAGTGAACCCTAATAGAATGATACTGTAATAATTTAATACTTACTAAATGTAAACAAAAGAACATTGTCTACTTTTCTCATAAATTTTATATCAAGTTCTGAGAAAAATTCCACAACTTTCACCCATAAATCATCTGCACTGCCACTACTAATATCTAGTGTCGCCAGTCTACTTGTCTTAGCGAAGAAATCAATAAATGGTGTCACTGCATTTGAAAATAAGGTTGCTCTTTTCTGGAAAAAAAAGAGAGTTAAAAAAGGTTCATTTTGCAAAAATCCAATTGTTCCATATCTCAGCTTTTATTCAGAAAAAATTTAGATCTGATTCTTCCAGGATATTAAAAAAAGTTTTAGCTCACATGGACCTTGTTCATGACAGTTATCCAATTTTTTTTAAATGTTATTTCATTTTCAAATATTTTCTTTTCCTTCATCAAGAAATTTTGAATTTTGGTGTTTAATGCCACTTTCAGCAATATTTCAGCTATATCATGGCGACCAGTTTTAGTGGTGGAGGAAGCCGGAGTACCCGGTGAGAACCACCGACCCTGGGCAAGCAACTGGTAAGCTTTATCACTTGCGGCTGCGAGTCGAGTGTACCCTTTTTTGCCTTCATCAAGAATATTCAGTAACTATAAATAAACTAAAATCAATTAAAACCTTTTTATGTTTCAGACTGTTTCAAGGCGCTTAGGGGACCATTGTGGTCTTGATAGTATGGTAGTTGGATTTACAACTACCTGTGCATTGTGCAATCAGTGCCTATTAAAGTTGTGAGTTCAAATCCCGCTTATGGCAAGGTGTACTTGATACAACTTTATGCAATAAAGTTTATCAGTGTCTTGCAGTAGGTGGTGGTTTTCTCTGGGTACTTCTCTTTCCTCCACCAACAAAATGACTACCACAATATAACTGAAATATTGTTGAAAGTGGCATTAAACACCATAACCCTAACCCTAACCAACATGGCTTAGTTTGAGCCTTTTGTGTTTCTGGCTGTTTCAATGGACTTAGTGAGGTAATGATTAAAATCTGTGAGCAATAAAAAAAAAACTTACTGAAGTCCTAGAGATGTCAGCTTCATCAGTCTGAGCTTTGCCTTCCTTTGGTTTAGTGGTGGTAGGGTGTTTAGCACATTCAGTTTCAGCTTTCTTTACAAACTTTTCTTTAGGTATAGACATGTAGAAAGCAAAGGATATTGGATACTACAAAATAAAAGAAGTAATTTATTACAAAGGAAATGTATTAATCATTATTCTGTAATATCATTGTTTAAAGGGATTATAAGTTCCAGTAAGTTTGGTAAATTTTTTATAAAGTATTTTTTTGCATTGAAAGTTAATATATACAACATGTACTTTCAAAACATAAAGCATAAAACGTTGTTTGGCAAGATTCTACAAAAAAAAAGGTGTATTTTCGTTGTTTTTTTGTGTGCAGCTTGTATCCCAGCATCATTAATTATGCAAGTCCCAATCTCCGAACTACATGCACAATGGCATTGATGATTACACTTCAGCATGAGTTTGAACTCTCAATGCTTCCTTCAATTCCATCCAACGGTCATGATGGTGGTCTATCTTAATTCTGGTTTTATTATAATTTGCCAAAACTTCTTTCCTTTTTCTTTTTCTAGTAGAATCAACTAAAATTCTCGTACAACCGTGTGCAGGTTTTCCATCGGCAGACATTTTTTCCACCAACAACAGACTTCGTGCATGAGTAGTAAAACGTCACATAAAGTCATATAAATAGGGGAGTATATCGTCGTACAGACATAAATTTATGTTAGAGATGTGTTTTCATGAAAATAAAAGAGAATGGATGGACTTTTTCTTTTAAAACTTGATAAGTAGTATTAATTTATGTTTTTATCTAACCTGAAAAAGTTCTTTTAATCACAGAATTTGCTGCTAAACAACATACAAATGTATTAATCATGTTAATTTATGTAGTAAACAATTTTCTAGTTTTATTGTGTTCTTATTACACAATTAAATAATGATGTGTTAATATTTTATTTTCAATGACATGAGTAATACATTACATGTGTAATATAAAAATTAAGGACTTTCTATTCTATATTAAATGTCTTATTTGTTATTTACTGATATGATAGATAATGTAACATGCACAACAAACACTAAAAAAAAAAATACAGTGGAACCTGTCCGACCAGGGAAATGTGTCGGATTGTACAGGATGTCAGAATACTCATATTAACACATCATTATTTTATTGTTTAATAAGAACACAATAAAACTAGAAAATTGCTTACTACAGGTGAAGTGTAAACACTGTCCAGAACGGACAATATCCAGATCTAAATTTAGTAACATAGTGTCAATATACTTAAAAATAGAAACAAGACGGCTGGTTTCTTCACACTCATAGTGAAAAAAAAACATTCAATATTCTGTATATCATATCACGTGACTGATTTAGCCAATGAAATTGTACGAAAACCACACCATATGTAATATAAGTCTTTATGGACTCAAGGAAAAAATATTGACCTCAGCCTATGGCCTCATTCAATATTGATTTCTTAGGTCCATAAAAGTTTATATCAATCTCTACAAAACACTATCATTCTATATAATCTTATTGGATTGTGATAAAAATAGGTGTTTCGTTACATTATTAGCAAAATAAGGAAAAATGTAATAACAGACAATCATAAATTTTATGAAGTGTAAATTTCAACCTATACAAATTAAACTAATTAAATTAATAAACCTGTTTTACCTGTAAGAGGAAATTCTATTAGAATTTAGAGACAAGAGATAAGTCTGTTATCTGCTGAATCACAGAAAATAAACCATTCTCGACTTGAGGTGATACGGTTGCACTTCTTTAGTGCATTCATAAATTAACATGATTAAAATATTGTTTAACAGCAAATTCTGTGATTAAAAGACCTTTTACAGGTTATATATATCTAATCTATATATGTCTATAGACTACGTCAAGGATATTAGTAGGTTCAGTGAAACCTTTCTGAACCAAATCATGCAAAAACTAGTGTACTGTGTAAACTGAAGACATAAAGTCCCAATGTAAGAAATCTCTGTCAATTTAACCTATAGATAAACCAAGCACCTGAATATTTGAAAGACAAATGTTGGTCTCAAGGAAGTTCTGTTTAGACAGGTTTCACTGTAAAAATACTGGGGAATATTCATATTAATAAACCATTTATTTGTAATACCTTTTCTTCAAAGAATCTGAATTCATTATTGCATTCTTTGACAAATGTAGCTGCAGATATCAAAAATTTTAAATTTGGCATCCAATCAACCAAAATTGTCTGATCTTTAGGCATACCATCTATGTATTTTGCTACCCATCTCAAAACTAAATCAAGTCGTAGGATTTCTGGTTGAGTCTGCAAAAACAAAACATATTTAATTGTATATACATTGTATCTCTTCAAGTGAAACTAGAGGCTCACCTGAGCCTGTATCGTTCACCTGGTTATTTATACACAGTTTGCATTTCAAGTCTTGGTTTTGAGAAGAAAAAACATACTTTATTCATTTTAACATAAAGTCCTACTTTAAAGTTTTACCCATAAAAATAGGACTTAAATTAAAAATTTTGGGTTGGTCTCTATTGGTCCTTTCATATCTCTGAAACGGTAAAAGCTACAACAAATCTGTTGTAGTACTTGAGACAGCAATTTCCCCCCAAAATTAAATAGTAAAAACTTCATACAACATGTATACATAAGACTTAAAATATAAAAAAAAGTTATTATTGTTGAGGTTGGTCTCTTTTGGCACCCTTGGCTTTAGTTTACTCCTTCAATTTAGATTCCCAGCTGTTGTGAGATGTACTGGATACAACTTCATGTGATAGATTTTCAGTTACATGTAGCAGTGGTTTTCTTCATATAGTCCAGTTTTCTCTACCAATAAAACAGATTGCCATGATATAACTAAAATGTTGAAGGTGGCAGCACAAAACCACATTCCTAATTGATCATGTAAAAGTATTACAGGGACAGAAATTAACAGGGGCCCAGTCACCCATGGCCCCTAGATTTTGGTCTGGGCTACTAAACTTTTACCTATAATTTAGTTAAACTTATAGACATTTTTTATCAAAAATCTTGTCTGGGCTACCAGCTTGAACTTCCCAATTTCTATCCCTGTATTAGCATTTAATAGCAAATAGAGATGTGATGAAAGTAGTGAACATGGATCAAAAGGGAGCTTACATGTGTTTGGTTGTATCATTTTGTTTCTTACTTTCATTAGTTGGTGTATTTGTGCTGTAAGTCTACAAGGGTCTGGTTCCTCTAATTTCTTGGCAAGTTCCTCTAATATTATACTCTCAACATTGAGTTGACTAAAGCCAAAGACCTTAGCAATATCATAAACCATCTTCCCTTTCTTTGATCCAGGACCGCCTGAAATAAACAGGGAATCAGTAATATGTGCTACAGTATATAAGTCCACAAAGGATTGGGATACAATAAGGACCACATTTGGCCACAATATCTACAGAATATGAAGTTCATGCATGCTTGAGCACAAACTTTATACTAAATCAATCTTGTAATATCAATAAATCAGAATTCAATGGAAAAGGCAGTGTTACTTTACAATTATCTGGAAATTTGAAAGAATGTGTAAAACTTCAGCAAGTCTTTGTTTCAGAAACATTTGTTATTCGACAAGTGAGAACCAATTTATCAGTTCAAGTCTTTTTAAAATACACCTCTTGATCTTGAATACATATTTAGCTGGATCTATATAGCTACCATTGGAGATCTATTTACCAACTTTGTTCTCGTGATTGTTTAATTAGTAAGATTGGATATGGATGTACATTTGTAAATGAAACATGAGAGACGAATGTTCATTTGACCTTATCCAAAAATCAATTTATCAATCACTGAATCAATCAATCTTACCCAGATACACACATTCCTCGAAATGAAAATTTGAATTTACTGGTCGTAATCAAATTCTTGAATTTATTTTTATATAGTTCTAAATAAAAAACTGAAAAATTAATGGTCTTGGAACGGTACTCATCGTGATGACTGTGTGACATGTGTACTATAAATAGATATTGCTCCATATTCCTGGAAATTCTAAATAAATATATTTTATTGCCATTATTTTAAATAGCAAATATTTTTTTTATTTGCATCAATTTACTTTCTGCAAATAAACTGTACTTGTCACATATATTGTAATGCAATTATTAATAAATTTCATGTTAGATATTTCAGCATAGATACAACAAAAATAGAAATTTATATATACTAAATAGGTATATTTTCATTGGCAAGACATTTACTGCATACACATTTATACAAGCACTGATTTCATAAAAGCATTTCATTTTAAATGTTTGGTTAACACAAGTCTGTTTCAACAAAACTGAAAACATGTATTCAGAAGTGAAAAATATTAAATGAAGAAATTAACATCTTCAAATATATATAAAATCTGTAAAAACTTTTAATTCTCTTTATTTACATTTCCTTTAAGTGTTTGCTAACATTAATGTATGTAAAATTTAAAAAGGTGACCATAGCATGACTTTGTGTCAACACTTCATCATAAAACATCTTTACGGTGACCATTTATAACTTACTTATAAATATATAGCCAATTTTCTAGAAAGCAAATACTTTTGATTATGCCTACTAAGTATTATAAAGCTTATTAACACAAATACAAAATGAAATAAGGAACCTTTACAACAAGCTAAAAAGGGATAAACTTCAGGAAATGCTACCATATCCGTATCTACCATACATAATAATAAAATCTTGTTTTAGACACAAAAACATAATTTACCTCTCTAAGAAGGCTAATAAAGACTATTAACACAATTATGATAAGGAACCTTTACAAAATTTATAGTGGGTCAACTTCAGGAACTGCTACTATATCTACAATAATCACATAATAAAATTCTGATTTGACACAAAAACATAATTAACCTTTGTACAATCTAGCCTGTTATAAATAAAGGAAACTTTATAAAATTTATAGCGGGTCAACTTCAGGAAATGCTCCCATATATCTACTACAACCCAGATAATAAAATTCTGCTTTTGACACAAAAACATAACTAATTATAACCTCTGTAAATGTTGAACAGGTTATACATGTACATGTACTACATATGAGTAACTATTGATCCAGACAAACCAAACAGGATTCAGTGGAAGCAATCAAAATGATTTTTACATTACATGTATTGCAATTGGCATTGCTACTTCAATGATAAGCTTCACATGCTCATGACCCAAGAGTTTAGACCAGTAAATTTTTCAGCTTTATTTAGATATAAAACTGACCATAAGTGTGGAAATTTTAAGAATATTGCATTAAATAAATGGCTATATATGCTTGGTGCAGCATGTTATGACCATATTAAGGTTAAGTCAACCTGGCCTAGGGCATTCTCGTGCATCAGTTTTACTGAAAATGTTTATTGTTTAGTATAAGTAAAGGTCATCAGAGTAGAATTTGTTTGAAAACATGGAGGAAGGGAATTAAAGAAAACATTAAAATCAGAAATAAAATTTGGGCGTTGGTCCCTTTAGGCCCCCTACAAATCTTGGAAATGGTAAGACCTACAACACACTCTAGACAGGATTTCTTAAATATGAATAAAAAATATTAAAAAAGTTAACATTTTGATTTCCTTTGGCCGTAAATTGTTATCTTGAAAGCCATAAGAGCTAGGTTTAATCAATTTGGAAATCGTATGTAGGAAATTAGTATTACATAAACGGTTTGGTTTATGGTGTTAAATGCCACTTTCAACAATATTTCAGCTATATCGTGGTAGTCAGTTTTATTGGTGGAGGAAACCAGAGTACCCAAAGAAAACCACCGACCTGTCGCAAGTCACAGACAAACTTTATCACATAATGTTGTATCGAGTACATCTTGCCATGAACGGGGTTCAAACTCACAACTTTACAGTTTAGTGGTAATAGGCACTGATTGAACTACCTTTTTTTCAATCAAAATTAGTAAAAAAAATAAATGCTCCATGTACAAAGTACAAAAACTAGAGGCTCCCAGGAGCCTGTATAGCTCACCTGGGTATAATAACAACATCAGTCAATAAAACTTGGCAACTCCGGTTAAAAAATAACAAATGTAGCCCTCGTCATTGCAGACCCCCTCTTCAAAAAAAATTGGGCAGGGGTTCCCCCCTTTAATGTAAGTTATCAATATTGCTGTAAAAAAAACACATAAATGTTAATGTTTCTCAAAATTTAGCTTTTGCTACTTCACATTTTGTAATAGAGTTGCTTCCCTTTGATTATTTAAGAAACCAAAAGCAGTGAAAGTCAACAAAAAATGCATTTCAAGAGGAATAACTCTTCACACAGTTGTCGGACATTTTCAACTGTGAACTTTTTTTGTAGATATTGACATGCTGAACATGTTTGAAGTTTAAACTTAACATCTATCTCTTATAGTTTTTGAAAAAAAGGACGAAAAGTATTAAAATTTTGAAAATTTGATGAATAAAGGGAAATAACTCCAAGATGGGTAATCAGATTTACTTCAAAATTGCAGGGTAGGTAGATC
>MJUT01055631.1:630999-648916 GCA_002080005.1 Gigantidas platifrons | reverse complement strand
ACTTAGAGGTAGTATTTCCCGAAATTCATGTATACTTTAAAATGTTGCAATGAAGTTCATCAGTATTGCAGTGTGAGTAACCAAGTATCATGTAGACATTACACCTTTTATGAACATGTATAGGCTACACCAAGGTACATGCCGATGTGGCTTGTAAACGTCCGTTTTATTTCTTAATATGGTCATAAGAAAACTCTTTTCTTGCGACTTAAAGATATTACTTTTATTTTACATATACTCGTCAACTAAATCTATACTTCTAACAGGTAATATCTCCCGCGCTGTACTAGTTAAGCTTCAGTGTTTGCACCATCCAAGTTTTATAATTCAGTGCCCTCATTAGGTTAACGTTAAGATACAAGCGTCTTTGTGATTCAAACGCACAATTAACCACTTATGGAACAGTAGCGTCACCAAACGGGAGAAGCGGTGAATGATTCCTATTGGCCCAACAGTTTCAGAGAAGATAATTTGTAAGTGATTTTTTGCCGAATTTTCTATTTTTAGTAACGGCAGCCATCTTGGTTGGCGGCCGGGTCGTCGGACAGAATTCTGAAAAGGGATGACCTAAAGACCATTCCACCATAGTTTAGGCCCAGTTGGCCCAACAGTTTCAGAGGAGATAATTTTTAAGTGATGTTTTGCTAAATTTTCTATTTTTAGTAGCGGTGGCCATCTGGTTGGCGGCCGGGGTCATCGGACACAATTCTGAAAGAGGACCATCTGAAGATCATTCCACCATAGTTTGGGCCCAATTGGCCCAGCAGTTTCAGAGAAGATAATTTGTAAGTGATTTTTTGCCAAGTTTTCTATTTTTAGTAATGGCAGCCATCTTGGTTGGTGGCCGGGGTCGTTGGGCATAATTCTGAAAGGGGATCACCTAAAGACCATTCCACCATAGTTTGGACCCAATTGGCCCAGCAGTTTCAGAGGAGATAATTTTTAAGCGATTTGTTGCTGAATTTCCTATTCTTAGTAACGGTGGCCATCTTGGTTGGCGGCCAGGGTCGTCGGACACAATTCTGAAAGATGACCACCTAAAGACCATTCCACCATAGTTTGCGCCCAACTGGCCCAGTAGTTTCAGAGGAGAAGTGATTTTTTTGCCAAATTTTCTATTTTTAGTAACGGCGGCTATCTTGGTTGGCGGCCGGGGTCGTCGGACACAATTCTTAAAGAGGACCATCTGAAGACCATTCCACCATAGTTTGGGCCCAATTGGCCCAGCAGTTTCAGAGAAGATAATTTTTAAGTGATTTTTTGCTGAATTTTCTATTTTCAGTAACGGCAGCCATCTTGGTAGGCGAGGGGGGATTGTCGGACACAATTCTTAAAGGGGACCACCCAAGGACCATTCCACCAAAGTTTGGTTCAAATTGGCCCAGTGGTTTTAGAGGAGTTGATTAAAATGCAAAAAGCTAATGACAGACGGACGACGGACGCCCAGTGATAGCAATAGCTCACATGACCCTTCGGGTCAGGTGAGCTAAAAACCCCTATAGCACCATGGGATCACGTCTATCTCAAATAAGTAGGATTAGAATCCCTCAAATCAATTTTAACTGTTATTCTGTGGCAATCTCAGAAGGTTTGGTCAATTAGCCATAGAATGAAAGACATACCATGGAAACCGTTGTGTCTACAGATGGGACGACAATATAACTACAGCAACAAAACAAAAATTGTTACGTAAATCGATCATCATCTGAAATATTGTGTTGGATAGGATTCTATTATCTATGTGACAATGGAGTCAATAGTATTCTTATGTTAGTCCTGCTTCCTTCTTCAATTATCCTAGCCTATTTGTTATAACTGAAATACTGATTACTGGTGTTGACACGTGAATACCATTAAATATGATGATATACTGAAGAAAAGCCATCAAAACATTTTTTTTTCTTTTTAACTTAAATCAATATCAAATTAATACACACTGATGCAAACTGATTATAAATACCAAATAGTTTTTATTTATTTTTGTTATCATAAATCATATATTTTGCTTAATATTTAATCACATTTTTCATTTACCGGTAATTGAAATCTATTTTGTTGATCAATTAATATTATAATTAACATACGGTATTGGCGAAAGTCACCTTCTATCAAATTTCACTTTATAGTTTATTGAACCTGATTCAGCCAATTCATAATTGATATTTTGTCTTCTAATATTTCTACTTCACCTGAGGATAAAACTTTTCTGTTGAGGGTTAAAATGTTTCTGTTGATTTCTCCTACATTTACAAACAATAAATTTATAATAAAACATTTCACGAAAGTAAGGACACTGGACTTAATGTTGACTATCATCATAACATACATAATGATACAAGCTTGTACGAAACAAGGAAAAACTTTATTTGAATTTTATTCTGCATGCAATGTTCAGATGTCGAGCATTGCTTCGTTCACCTACACAGTGTTATAGCCTTTTGGCCAAGATATTTTTATAATCATTAAGGTACAATTTTACCGGAAAAGACTTGAATAGATGGGAAAATTTCTGAAAATGATAGGAACATAGCTTTTTAATTTCAATTAATATTACCTATACTATCAAGCCAACTAGAGCTACATGTAGCTAACTTCTCAGTGAAGTACATTTATGATGTTATAAGAAAAATACATGTACTTATAACATTTAATTAATTAAGCATACTAACAAAGCAGGTAAATTTGACAAGGAATCAATGTTTGATAACTGGTAAAATTATAACGAGTATTGATTCATGGCTATATCTTGAAAAAATCCATAGACGATATCAATCTTTTATATTAAACACTCTTCTTATAATTATTAAATGTACGATATTAATTAATGTACATGGTCTTTGTTTACTTCATTAACAATTAAGGCTGGGTGTAGTAATTAAAATTTTTAAAATGGCAGATCAAAGAATGATTGATTGATAATATTGCTTAACGTCCAGCAAGCACTATTTCAGTTATATATTCAGGACGATCAAAGAATGAGTAACGATGGATATATTTTTATAATAGCACTTAAGTAACTAGCTATATTTATAAATATTTAATCAAATATCTTTGATTAAATGTCACTATTAATCCTTACTTTGAAAAGTGGCTCACATTAACCTGTATTGTAATTATCGGTACATATTAACTTTCTAAAATAATTGCCTATATAATGAACCCTAATTAAGTATGGTTTGGTTTACGGTATTTAACACCACTTTCAACAATATTTCAGCTATATCGTGGTGGTCAGTTTTATTGGTGGAGGAAAGCGGGACACATTTTTAAGCTAGTTTGGCTGTGGAGGGCCATCTTGGTCAAAGGGCTAAACCGCCGGACACATTTTTTGAAGAGAACCATCCAATGACTATTTCATCAAAATTTAGTTCTTATTGAGCAAATGGTTTCAGACAAGAACATTTTTATGGGAATTTCCCATAGGGTCCTATGTTAAATTAAGTTCGGCTGTGGTGGCCATCTTGGTCGGAGGTCTGAAATGCCAGACACAATTTTGGAAGGGGACCACCTAAGGATCATTTCAGCAAAGTTTGGTTGAGATTGGCTCAGTAGTTTGAAAGGAGAAGATTTTTAAAAAATGTCATCCCCCCTTTTTTCTATTTTTAGCTTGGTTGAAAGTCGGGATCACCGGACACAATTTTGGAAAGGGGCCATCCAAGGACCATTCCACCAAAGTTTGGTTGCAATTGGCCCTGTGGTTTCTGAGGAGAAGATTAAAATGTGAAATGTTGACGGATGGACAACGGACGAAAAGTGATGGCAATAGCTCACATGGTCTAAAGGCCAGATGAGCTAAAAACGGAATATATGTTAAACTACTCCTTGCCATGTAGCTGCAGTTAAAATTTGAGCTCATTTTGACTTATACTAAAGCAGCAATGGACAATTAAAATTTCATCCCTCCCTTTTTTCTATTTTTAGCTTGGTGACGATCTTGGTTGGAAGTCGAGATCACCAGACACAATTTTGGAAGGGGACCATCCCACCAAAGTTTGGTCTAAATTGGCTCAGTGGTTTCTGAGGAGAAGATTAAAATGTGAAAAGTTTACGACAGACGACGACATACGACGGACGAAACCTGATGGGAAAAGCTCACATAGCCTTTGGCCAAGTGAGCTTAAAGGACATTATAATTTTTATCTGTAAACCTTGCAGTACTTGCAGAATTTGTAATGTACCCTATATCTATTCCAGCTTTAAAACTCAGCTGTTGAATACTGGCATCATATAGTTAAACCAGAAGTCTTATTTATGCTGTTTATAAATTCAATCTCCAACTATCAGATGGTTTTGCATCTAAAATTGGAAAATTACTTTTAATATTTAACTAAATCAAACTTTTTCCATGTATGGGAAAATCAATGTACTTTTTCAAAATGACAATTGAATATGAACATGTACCTTCAGTTTTGGAATGACAGTATTTTTGCCAATAGTAAATGATAACAGAAATGCATTTAGAACATACAGAATTTTAAAAGACCAGTATCAACTACATACTTAGGCATTCCTCTACGTTCTGTCAAAATAATATGGGATGTTTAAATTCTTGATGATACTCTAAAAATAGCAACGTCATTCCCGGAATTTCAGTATTTATAGGTCGTGCAGCAAGACCTCCATAAAGGATTAAATATAAATACCAGAGGCTCCCAGGAGCCTGTAATTGCTCACCTGGATCAAAGCTGCTTCAATAACAACGCAACTGCACTGTGGTGGCCATCTTGGTGGGAGAGCGTGACTGCCGGACACAATTTTAGAAAAGGACCATCGAATGACTATTCCATCAAAGTTTGGTTCTAATTGAGCTACTGGTTCCAGACAAGATGGTTTCTATGTGAATTTCCCATTGGGTCCTATGTTAAACTAAATTCAGCTGTGCAGCCATCTTGGTCAGAGGGCGGGACCACCAGACACAATTTTGGAAGAGGACCATCCAATGAATATTTTATCAACGTTTGTTCCAATTGAGCAACTGGTTCCAGACAAGAAGATTTTTATGTGAATTTCCCATAGGGTCCTATGTTAAGCTAAGTTTAGCTGTGGGACCATCTTGGTCGATAGATCTTGACATACTGAACATGTTTGTAGTTTAAACTTAACATCTATCTCTTATAGTTTTTGAAATAAAGGACGAAAAGTATTAAAATTTGTGAAAATTTGATGAAAAAAGGACAATAACTCCAAAATGGGTTATGGGATTTACTTCAAAATTGCAGGGTAGGTAGATCTTGACATGCTGAACATGTTTGTAATTTAAACTTAACATCTATCTCTTATAGTTTTTGAAATATAAGATGAAAATTTGAACAATTTAAAAATTTGATGAAAAAAGGGCAATAACTCCAAGATGGGTAATCAGATTTACTTCAAAATTGCAGGGTATGTAGATTTTGACATGCTGAACATGTTCGCTGTTTAAACTTAACATCTATCTCTTATAGTTTTTGAAATAAAGGACGAAAAGAATCAAAATTTTGAAAATTTGATGAAAAAAGGGCAATAACTCCAAAATGAGTTATGGGATTTACTTCAAAATTGCAGGGTATGTAGATCTTGACATACTGAACATTTTTATTGTTTAAACTTAACATAGGTACTTGCATGCGTTGTTGGGAAAGCCCGGGTGATTTTCCACTCGTGATAAACATTTTTGTTTCTTTTTGCTACTTTCGCTCGCGAAAAGATATAAAATTTCTATCACTCGTGGAAGATCACCCGGTCTTTCCCAAGAACGTATGTAAGAACCTATTAATCTTCTACTGGTTCCTATCTAGTTAAGGTTCAATTATTTTTGTAGTTAATAATGTGATTTTTCAACTCTTACCGGAGGAACATTTATATGATTAAGTTGGCGGTGTGCATCTTTGATTTCCGATTGACACAAAAAATATCTGCAGAATATTCCTGTAATGTTTTCTTTCAGTTTTTGATCAGACGAGTTAATGCTTTTACAAATGAAAGGTAATTTTAAAACATTTTCAGTTTGGTTCCAATTGCCCAGTGGTTTCAGGAATGGAGATTAAAATGTAAAGTTTACAGATGACGGTGATCAATGCCAATTGGTGGCAATATCTCATATCATCCTTTCGGTTAGGTGAGCTAAGAAGTAATAAATCCAATTTTAGTACTGCTACAGTGATAGTCAAGTGATACATGTCAAATTTTAGACATGGCCACCTGCCACTCTCAAAATTTAAGATTATTTTTCTATTTCTATATGAAACTTTCAGTTAGGATTATGGTATTTAATGCCGCCTTCAACAATATTTTCGATTTATCGTGGCAGTTAGTTTTATTGGTGGAGAAAACCGGAGTACCTGAGGAAAACCACCGACCGGTCAAAAGTCACAGACAAACTATATAACATAATGTATCGAGTACACCTCACCTGAGCGGGATTCGAACTTCCAACATTAGTGGTGATAGGCACTGCTTGCATAAATGTAGTTATAAATCCAACTACCATATGATGCTCCGGATGGTGATGTCAATATATAGCAGCAATTATCTACAGCACTATCTTACTTTGCCAGATAAGTGTTTTCTTTACACTTGTAATTATGTTTTGGACTTGAATGTAATATCTTAATTTTTGAATAACTTAATATAAATTATTGAAAACATTTAACAGGGACAAAATTTAGAATTCTTGCCGCAGTTGTGAAAAATAAAATTATATTTGGTACAAAACCAAAACATGTATTTCAAAATGTGAGGTTTAATTATTGCGATCTTCAACAACATTTGAATTAACAAATGTTGACACTCCATTTAAACAAGATTGCTATGCCATAGCCAATGTCCCCCACCTATTTACATAGATCTGTGTATAAACTAGGAAGAACTGTTTTAGATACCTAAAACTTATGTCTCCCCTTAATGCGGCCATCTGTACAACAATCTCGAAAGACAAAAATGTTATGGCCCGGACAAGAAAATACTACTTAAAAACAATTAGTTGACCTTGAGGTCAAAGGTCAAGGTCCCATGAAGGTCATTACGGTACGCGACACACCGCCTTATGGTCATGCACCAACATACCAAATATCATTGACCTATCTTGAAAGACAAAAATGTTATGGCCCGGACAAGAAAATACTATTTAAAAAACAATCATTTGACATTGAGGTCAAAGGTCAAGGTCCCACAAAGGTCACTACGGTATGCGACACACCGCCTTATGGTCATGCACCCACATACCAAATAAATACTATTTAAAAAACAATTATTTGACCTTGAGGTCAAAGGTCAAGGTCCCACGAAGGTAATTACGGTGCATGACACACCGCCTTATGGTCATGCACCCACATACCAAATATCATTGACCTATTTCGAAAGACAATGTTATGGCCTGGACAAGAAAATACTATTTAAAAAAACATTATTGACCTTGAGGTCAAAGATAAAGGTCAAACAAAGGTCATTATGGTATGCGACACACAACCTTATGGTCATGCACCCACATATACCAAATATCAATGACATATATATATATATATCTCGAAAGACAAAATGTTATGGCCCCGACAAGAAAATACTATTTAAAAAACAATTATTTTACCTTGAGGTCAAAGGTCAAGGGCCCACGAAGGTCATTACGGTACGCGACACTCCGCCTTATGGTCCTGCACCCACATACATATATATTGACCTATCTCGAAAGACAAAAATGTTATGGCCCGGACAAGAAAATACTATTTAAAAAACAATTATTTGACCTTGTTGTCAAAGGTCAAGGTCCCACGAAGGTCATTATGATACGCGACACACCGACTTATGGTCATGCACCCACATACCAAATATAATCGACCTATCTGGAAAGACAAAAAATTTATGGTCCGGACAAGCTTCGCTGAGAAGAAGCGGAAGCGGAAGAAAAAAATCAGACTTAAAGCAATATGTCTCCCTTCGTTCGAAGGGGAGACATAATTACTTTCATTAGTTCCTATGACTGAAATGGACTAATCTTTAAAGAATTTTGCTTGTGTTCTAGCAAGCCTTTATATGGGTTCTATATTAGAAATCATTTGTAAAAATAGAAAGCTTTTGTATATAAATATTCAAAACAGCAGGTGCTCATCTCCATACACTATTTTTATGCCCTTAAAATTTAATTGGATTCTACAAAGTTAAATTTAAATAACTCGCTTTTGTCACTTATCACATTCCTCATGTGGGAAAAATCCTACATATAAATTTTCGTTGAAATTGGAGCACTTCGAAATTTTACGCATTTTGGTGGCCCAGAGCTCCAGATAAGGTTTCTTAAATTGGGTTTTTAACTCACCTGTTTAGCATTTCCATTGAGTGATCTACTGTTAACTGTTTTACTTCAAATTTTTCACCCACCAGAATAAGATTCAATTGGGTTTTTTACCCACCATGAATAAATTGAATTGGGTCTTTTACTCTCTGTACATGACATGCATTGCTTTTTTGTTGCAGGTACATGTATATCAGGCATTGAAAATGTATACATCCAGTTTTATTCTCCTGATGTACATTATACTGTATTCTTTTAATATTGCTGCTGGTTACTGCATTGATTGTATGTTCGCCATTGGAGTATTATATTTTCATAGTTCACAAAAACTGAACATTCACAGTTTAAGACTTGGTCTGAACATTCATACCTGTATATATAGTGTGAATCCAGTTGCCTTAAAATCTTTCAAATCATGAACTTTTAAAGTTCTTAATGAAAAGATATGGGGAAGATATCGTCAATGATTTCTGTTGCAACAATTTTGCTATGATTTACAGCATTTTCAATAAGTGTATCTAAAATTCGTGTAACCATGGCTAAATAATTAGTGATAATTCGCCCGTAAAGGGGCTTTCTTCCTCCCTCGACGATTCATAATAATAGACTGAAACCGCTACAAAATTAATTTCAAGGCAAACAAGACTAAATTCTAGCAGGGAACCAGAATTTATTTTGTTCGGCAAACCTCAGGAGATTTGTAATCTTATGAGTGTTGACGAGTGAAAGAGAAAGTAAAATGTCACGGAACAGAAATCATACGATATGCTTTAATTACGCAACTACATAAAAATGAATGAGTGAAGTAAGCACTCATTAAACGAAGAATAGGGTTATATCTGGATGGAATTGGGTTCAACAACGCAAAGGAAATAGAAAAATTGGGTTTTTGTTAATTTTATTTGCGTAATCACGCAAAAACGCAGCTTATCTGGAGCTCTGGTGGCCATCTTAAAAATGGCTGCCAAAATGACCACCATTTTGAAATCGCATTGGTCACGATCACATTCCTCTAAAAACCCCTAGATATGATATAAATTTTCTTTGTAATTGGAGCATTGGACCACTTCAAATTTGTTTATGTGTTTTGGCGACCATATTGAAAACAGCTGTCAAAATGGCCACCATTTTTAAATCGCATTTGTCACTATCACATTCCTCAGGTCGAAAATCTTCTAAATATCAATTTTCGTTGAAATTGTAGCACTTTGAAATTTTGATGTGTTTTGGCAGACATCTTAAAAATGGCAGCCATTCTCACAATTTTGCCCAATGTCTAACTTAAGCTAGAGATTCCTAATATAATGCTTGTGTGTAAGTTTGAAATCAATTGGTCAACAAATAAAAATCTTTGAGTGCCTACAACATATCTCGCACAGACGGACTAACGGACGAACACCCGGCATTTCCATATCCCCACTCCGCTTTGCGGGAGCGGGGGACAATTAAAGACATAATTTACATGTAGACTCCAAACCTCTGTGTGCCGCTTAAAAGTGTGGTGAGTCTTTTTATAATGCACGGTGCCAGGTACGTTCATATTGTAATGGTAGAATCATCCTGACTGCAACTTACATGTACTTACCATTCTAAGGTAGATGATTATTTAGTCATTCATGTATAAATGTAGCAGGTGGTCACATGGTCATGATCGTATGGTGGTTGGATTTACAACTACTTATGCAATCAGTGCCTATCACCACTAATGTTGTGAGTTCGAATCCCACTCCAGCAAGGTGTACTCGATACAACATTATGTGATATACATGTAGTTTGTCAGTGACTTGCGACAGATCTGTGGTATTTTCCGGGTACTCCCATTTCTTCCACCAATAAAATTGACTGCAAAGATATAACTGAAATACATTGTATTGTTGAAAGTGGCATTAAACGCCATAAGACTAAGCCATAATTTATCTCCATTTTTGAGGTTTAAGATGTAGAAATAGACCTGCACATCAATTACTATTAGGTCAAACAAAGCAACATTACTAACCAACTGTCGTTTCTAACATTTTTTTCCGGTTGCTGAACGGATTGAGTCGTCCTATAAAAGTATTAACGACAGTCCCTTTCCATAATTATTAATGTTACATTGTCATAAGACGAAACTGCAAGAGTGCAGATAATTTATGTTGTCATGCGACTAGTTGACAATTGGCTACAATATTCATTTGACTGTTAAATGCCACTGGGATGATCTCGAGAATATCAACCTGTATGTATACTTGTTTTTAATATACACACAAAATAATTTCACACAGACCTTTATGATTATCAGTGACTGTTCTGGCTATGAAAACTCGCATTGAAAACAGTCAGATTCGTCAAGCACTTGGGCACAGTGTGCTCATTTAATGACTACTAATGCTTTTGACAAATTCTGACCAAATGTATCCTTACAACACACCATGGAGATACTAGCTTTCATTAGACCTAAACAATCTTGATATGTAGAGCTCTGTTTCTACTATCAGTAATTCTACATTACAGTCTTCGAAATCTGATGTTGAATGTTCAGATGACATTGTTGGATTTATACATGTAATGATGTACATGATGTAGCTCTTTTTTCTGTGACAGTTGACCATTTTAGTCCAATCCAATGGTATCACAGGTTTTATGATTGATACCGTATATTCTGTTAAAGTAAAGTATCCAATGAATTCCTACAATCTGATTGGCTAATCAAGACGGGGATATCAAACCGTATTCCCTGGGTAAGGACGGGAATATTGAAAACAGTTTCAAAATGGCGTCTATTTACCACTTATAATATATTTGTTTTAACATAAAAATATTAAAACATAAATAAAAAGATCTTGAATAAAACTTTTTATAAAAAGATGCATTTTACGGAATCTTTCATCTCCGTCCCCATTTTGTCTTTGTACTCAACAAGGGAGATAACAAAGTAATTTATCGTCTGCTAAAATGGCAACAAAAAGATTTGCATCTCATACGGAAAGTGAAATACTCTTTAATATTGGTACAAGAAGATTTTAAAAGAATATAATTGTTATTCGGGCTTCACAGGGGATACGGGTTCATATTCCCTTCGCCTTCGGCTCAGGGAATATAGAACACAAACAGGGTATATGAACCCGTATCCCCTGTGAAGATCCCGAATAACATATAATATTCACATGCTTTTCAACAAATTCTTTTAATTTAAGTACCATAGGACCCAGATATAAACCTGCATGGCCATGTAAATAAAATTAAAGAGGTTGCCATAAAACATATGACACAGTCACAGGGAATACAAAATCCATCACATGAAGATCTTTCTAACAGATAAAAAAAAATATATATATATTTCCTAACATCATCTAATTCATGTTCTAATTCCAATTAGTATTTACACACTTTCAATTTTATAAGCGAGCAAATGGTAGAGATGTGGTAAAAAATAAAAAGAGTTGGATACTATGTAAAACATTTCTTCATCTAAACCATAAACGTAAATTAAAAATAGTTTATCTGCCATATTGGTTATGGAAAAGAAAAATCAAGATTGCTTTCGCATCTAAAAAAAAGCAATAAAGATAAAAAAAAGTTTGCACCTGATTATTTGTGATGAATTATTATTATTATTTTTTGAGTATTCTGAAGTAATTTGACATTTATCGATTCTATTTGAATCGGAAATGTGCTCGGACACATTTTTTTTCTAACTATTACTTCATGTCTTTACTATTGACGGTTACGCTGCAAAGATATTGTATGCATTTCGTGGGCTTTATCATAAAGTTTATGTTTATCCTCGTTCTCAACCAATAAAGTCATTATCATAATCGAAACAAATTTGTTTAATACCAACAGATTTTTATGATTCAGTTTTGTTCAGATTTTTCCACAATAAATGAAAACTGAATTCTGATGCATGGCAATGCAAGTTTTATTTCGTTACATTAACAGAAATTTTGGAAACAAATATCCTCTCATCCGTTGAAATCGGTCAACACCTGAAATCGGTCACCATTTTGGAATGCGCTGTCACGTGAGTTCAGATGTCGATGATGTCATTTATCCTGCAAACTGCGTCCAGAAATAGACAATGAATTTACTTTCACTTTGATCAAGACAACAATGAGATCTAAACAGGTAAGAAATGATATCTGTAGGTTTTGGTGCCATTTTACTATTACCATTTTGACTTAATAATCAAAGTCAAATATTTCCAGAAAAACACAGTCCGTAGTGGATAATTTGCATATCCTGTGTTTGTTTACATTCCACTGCGCATCTTGACCTATATTTACAACTCCATTAGGCAACGGAAATTACATTGTTTTCGTTTTGAAATTAAGTAATTCCTTAGACAATTTTTACATTTTTAGCAGGAATTTGTGGGTAATAACTATATGATTTATTGTGAATCACATGGTTAAAATTGTACGTTAAAACAGAGATATTATCTGCTGAAAACAAGTGAGAGCAAATACAATTTAATGAAAAAATGGCGAAATATAGAAAAAGCAAATTAAAAAATATTGTAAATTACAATCTCCTAGGCCTATTTGTGTTTCACACGACTATTTTATGGTTGACCGATTTCAGGTAACGTGACTTGGGCGCTATTACAAAACATACATGTATGCAAACAAAAAAGATCAGCGAGCCGATATTTCTTCATCAAATTAAACGATGTTTTGGTATTTTATTTGGCTTAACTGCCGAAGTAAACATGGCACTTATCTTTGATATAAATACCAATTTGAATGAGAATTATAAGGAAATGTCTTAACTGACCGATTTACGGTCACATGTGGATATTTACAATACGTACATGTTCCTTTCACTGTCACTGTCAGTGTCCTATTAATTAAACATTGTATTTTATCAGTATAAACGAAAGTCTTATTGGTGACCCTATGACTAGCCTATATATCGCCCTCTTCTCATGTCGCACCTGCTCTTAATAATCTTACCGAACACGAAAATTAATTTTGGCTGTGAATTATTTAGCTGCACATTTTCTCCAATTTCAAGCTGGACAACAGGTTTTGCACATACTGATGAACGCCTTTTCTTCTTTCCATCTTCTCTTTTAGGACTTTCGGAACTACCACCACAGCCCATTTTAATCAGACAGTTGAGCTTTCATTTCATATAATTTAAAAGGAGATCTTACTTCTGTCGACTGCTAGTACACAAATATCATTGCGCACGTTATTCACGCATTTTCCGTTGAAGTGACTAAACTTACGGAATATAAAAAAGTCGGTCATGAAGGCGTATAAACTTCCGATTCGCTTTTCCGAGTTGGGGAAGAAGAAGAAGATAGAGAGCATTTTTTACTGGAATGTAAAACTCTAGAAGAAAACAGAAAAACACAAATGACAAAACTATATGAAACTCTGGAAGAGAGGGGGGGGGGGTGGTACACAGACTCTTGAACAAAATGGGCTGCTTATGCAAATCATCTTGGATTGCACCTCATATAAAATAAACCAGCTGATTCCATATACGAACCAGGATTTAGTGCAAATTGAAAGAGCCACGCAACACTACTGCTTTGAGTTACATCGAAAGAGAACTGAAATACTTAAGAACATTATGTAGAAAGGCAGATAGTCAATAGCTAATAGTGCATTTCTAGAACTGTATTTGCGGTATTGATCAAACTTATATAAGTCAGCTAATAGCATATTTTATCCTCTTAGTGTGTCCAGCATCCGATCCATTCGTTAAAGAGATCGTTTTACATTTTAACTGGTTATAAGCATATTTAAATGATGATTTTATCTTTTATGAGTCATATTATTTTAACAACGTCGGATGAATTGCTGTAATCGAAGAGCGCATGAAGGAAAGAACATTTGTACAAATTATGACCGCGCTTTTATCTTTTAGTGCTGTGTGTATATACGTTTTTACTAATATGAATAGCTAAACAGCGGAATGGACTTTTAACAACGCTATTAATTGTAATACTTTTATGAAACGACAATTTTACAGTACACGTTTTATACTTTTTAGAATTGGATGTAAATACGTTTTTATGTCACTAACCGAACTTGCACAACATGGAAATGGTGAACTTTTAACTACAACTTAATATTTTTTACCATAACTGTAAATACGTATCCTATAAGTATGTACCCGTTAAGTCAGGCTCAATTTTATCAATTTTATCCATAATTGGAGTGCTCCGAATTCCGGAGGAATCTTACCTGTACAAAGACAAAGACAAAGTTGGTCAAAATATATATATTGTTTCTTTGTTATACATTTTGTATATGTAAGACATAATTGTTTCCGGTTGAAATTTTATCCGGTGGAAAGAATTTAATATTAAATTTTATGTTGCGGTAAATAATATAATAAAATACTTTCTATTGCTATAAAAAAGTATCCTAGTAGTAGTGTCATAAACAGTTAGATCATTAAACCATGAGACGCATCTGTAATATTATTTCCGACCATTATTTCATTAATGATAAATTACCTGAGCCAAGGACTATACAAATTATTGTCTGAACCATCAAATGAGATAATCCGGAAAATATTTTATACTAAGGTATGTAATATTATTTCGGACACTGATTAATAAATCACCTGACCCATCCGGAAAATATACGGAAAATATATTATAGCCAGAACACTGTCAATTTAAATGACAGATTGAGTAATCTTCAAACCCATTATATTTATGGAAATTATTTATATTATATGTAATGGTTGTTTGTGTTTAACGATATGTTTTATGCCCTCAGAGCTAATAAAACTTTGCTTTGCTTTGCTTTGCTTTGCTTTACTTTACTAAAATCAATAGAGTCATGTAAGTTTAAATATATTAAAAATTTGATTCATTGGTATCAAAAAATACTGCAGTAATAAAGAAGTATTTCACTAGTATTAAGTACATATTTATTTGCAGCAATGTTAATTAATTGAGAAAATTAGTAACTTATAAAATCAGATTATTTCTTCTATAATATTTTTCCGGTGGAAAAGTTATAATGTGCAATGTTATCCACGGATATATTTTGATATTAAATTTCTTCCACCTCATCTGGAAATAGCATCAATTGGAAGAAATTTAATATTGAAATATTGTCCAAGGAAAATATTTTATATTAGAAATAATCCGCCGGATATAATATTATGGAGGATAAAATAAAATGTTACATATACAGTACAATCGAGGGTGACGAATACTTATGTCCATTGACTGTAGCACCATCTACAGAAGAAAAGTAAAAAAAAACCTAAATAACTCCCGTTCATCGACAAAGAAATAATAAATTAAAAGATGATCGATCATCTCTATGTTAAAACAAGGATTTTTATAGTATACTATACAAATCCTTGGTTAAAATAGCTTTTTATAATTATGTCCTCTAGTTTCACGATTTATCATAGTATTTTTACTAGTGGAGTAAGATTGGTGCGGAAGCAGGAGTGCCGATTATTAACCTAGGTTCAAAAGCTCATCAGAGCTTGTGTTGTATTTGTTGTTTTAAAATGCCAACTTTAAATACAAATTTATCTGATCTTATCTTATCTTAGGTTCAGTTCAGTTTCATTGTTTGCGTGTGGCTCAATCTTCGGTTTTTCTATACACCGTTTTGCATACCATTTTCCCCCTTTTTATTGATAGTGGCGAAGGATTGGACACAACATGTAGGGGTAGTCTTATGTGTGAGGGGGGCAAGTTTCCAAAACTGCCACACACAACTGAAAAAGATACAGTTTTTTTTTAAAGCATTGATCAATTACCGGACAATTTTTTGGTTTGATTCCATGTTAAAAATTCAGCTCTTTCTTAAATATTTTGACCAAAAAGTATTGAGCAAAAACATTTACGACTTCTACACTTTCTATAACTGTTCCTACTGTAAAAGTGAATTCCAGTCGGATTAATTTATATCCTTATCCGTTTTCAACTTTAAATTTAGTCAGCTCAAGGGACTATTTTCGGAATATCTTTATACTTTTCTATTTTAATAGCAGTGAGATCGCTTCTATTATTGTTCCGAGTGATATTTTCACGTGAGAGCGAAATGGTTCATCGATAATATTTCTTACGTTTATTGGCGATTTTCTGTGCTTAGAGAAATATTTAAACAGTCCGTGAGCAACTGTTTCTTCTTCAAGTATCCATTTTCATACAGAATTCGACTATCATTGTCCAGATTACTCATTGTAAGTGAAAAGTCACATTTTAAAGCAGAGCGGAAGCGGATTGGAATATTACAATATTACACTCTCACTCTTTCTAATGTCAGTGTGTGAGAAATGGTATTATTTACCGAGTTTTTAAGTTTGAAAATATTCATGGGGTAATGAGGTAATCAGAAGATGTGAATGGAAGGACAGACAATACAGTCATTGAATGGTCAAAAGAAAAAGGACAAAAGGACAAACAATATGTCTGTAATCTACAAAGCACTACACATAATACTAATAGTAAAGATTGAGCAACACAAACCTCACAAAAAACTGGGAACTCTGGTGCTCCAGAAGGATGAGCAGTTCCTGATCCACTAGTCAGTCTAGTTCCAGTAGTACTAAGTAGTGGTACAAACCCATCATGTTACAGTTAAACGACACAAACATCATGTTGAATGGAAATTGTACCTATGTCTTAGCGGCAGAAATAAGCCCCAAATGGATTCTATAGACCCCTCTTCATCTTGCATATCTGGTTTCTTGTCGCGTAATAAATATATTTTTTTGTGATACTTAATTATAACACTAACAGTAACTTATATAGGTGTGCACAAATTACCATGAATTAATTAACTTGAAATGGTTCCAGTCCACTTCATTTAGAGCTACCCCCCTCCTAGCTGCGGAACCGTAGCCCTTATGGTCCTTGGCCAGTTTTCTGATATTTGCGGACCATAGGGCTACGGATTTCACCCTATCAAAAACTTTCGAAAATGCTCGGTGAAAAAGTTGCACCGATTTTTTGCAAATTTTTGTCATGAAATCGTGTGCGAGAACGATCAAACATATATATTTCGCTTCATGAGATATTTATCTACATTCTTCTATACTTACATGTACTTACATGTACCTAGTAACAATCATTTCAGTGGCTGCTCTGGCTCCCAAAAAGTAGGAGCCAGAAAAATCGCCAGGTGCCATTTTCAGGTGCCAGTTTTGAAAGTCAGGAGCCAGCTAAAAATTTTTACAAGGAGCCAATTTTTTCAAACCGAAACTGTGGATGGAGATTGAAAAGCTATGAAAAACCTCCTAGGATGGGAACATACTCTGCAAATTAGCAACCAACTGATAAAACATAACATTGCCACGATTTTGATCTAATACAACCCAAATTGTAACCCCCCCTCCACACTTTTTTGAATATTACTATGGTTTGGTCTAATACCACACAAATTGTAATATACCCACCCCCACCCTTTTTGAAATGTTACTGTGCTTTAGTCTAATACCACAACAATTGTATTAACTCATATTTGTGTAGTCTTCAGTAGAAAAAAAATTATGTTCTCTGCCAATTTCAAATTTGTCCAATTTCTATGTACAAAAAATGTAGATTCCTTGTAGGTAATGAAAATATAGAACAAACGTCATAAACTGAAGCAAGTTGTAAAATAAATTATTATTTCTCAGACCTCATAATCAAATTGCAACAATTGGAATAAAAATACAGTAGTTATTTTTTTTTTTTTT
>MJUT01055631.1:609575-629215 GCA_002080005.1 Gigantidas platifrons | reverse complement strand
CATGTGATACGAACATAATTCCATTTTTTGACACCATTTTGTGACTATAACTTTAATTCTGCAATCCAATCATAGATACTGATGATTTTCCACACTAATAAACTTTAGAATTATAATATAAAAAAAATATTGTAACAAGAAGCCATAAATATAGTAAATCATTCATAACTTACCTGGAAAAAATGTCACATCTTTCAATAAAAAAAATTATGATAATTACCTGTTCAGAGACTTCAAGTTTTGTTGTAGGTGTTAGAAAACCTTGAGATTGTTTTGTGAATTGCACATGTGTATAGACATCATAAAAAACACACAAAGATTTTAATATCATACATATTTATTAATAAATTTAACAAAAAATGACCCTGCTGTCATTTTTCTCAGTACTGAAGAACTAGTTATATGTTTGATAATTCTCGGACCCGATTTCATGACAATAATTTTCAAAAAAGGTGCACAAAATTTTCACCGTGCATTTTCGAAAGTTTTTGATAGGGTGAAATCCGTAGCCCTATGGTCCGCAAATATCAGAAAACTGGCCAAGGACCATAAGGGCTACGGTTCCGCAGCTACCCCCCTCCCAGAGGGTGTGCCGGGTGTAGAATAGGCACCAGGTTGCTCAGTCCTAGAGGCACTAGTCCTCTAAAAGGGGCCAATCCCGGGGTATAGAAATGGTACCGAGAGCGTCTTCGTCTTGAAGGGGCATCCGTCGGTTGTGCGGGATGTATAAATTCACAACCAACCCGTCCTTCAGATGAGATGTAAATAAAACCGAGGTCCCGTGTTGAGAGATTGCCACCCTCTTCGCATGTTAAAGAACCCAGTGTAACAGCTCATTTAGTGGTCCATAGGAGACCTGTTGCACTGGCTAAATTCTCCGTCCCTACCCATCACCTTTCGTTGTTTCGAGTCCCGTGGCGTTTACATTTTTTTGCCCATTGGTCTATCCGTCCCCCGTTTTCAACCTACATAATGATTTATACTAAGCATGTTCTTGTCCTGAATATACATTGTAGCTGAAAAATTGCTCGCTGGACGTTAAACATCAATCAATCATTTAGAGCTGACTTAAAAGCACACTAAGATGTTGCAATAACTGTGTAATTGGATAGGTTATTCCACTGATCTATTACTCTAATAGAAAATGAATGTAATGTCCTGCACTGTGACCTCTTGTATTTGACGGTTTCAATGTAAAAGGTTTCATCCAATCGATGTCGTCAGTGTCATGTAGGGCTCTGTATACTTGGTTCCTGCTCCGTAGGTGAACCCATCATACCAGTGCTGACCATATTCTGTGATATACAATTGTACATGTAGATCTGTATTTGTAGAGAAATGTCAGAATTATGGTTGTTTTCAGCTCTGTGGGACAAAACGGTGCAACAGACTATAATATTAAGCTATGATAAGTTTTGTGCCAATGTTGACCTATTATTGTAACTCTATGATATATTTGTAGCTTATTGAGCGATGGCAGAATTCTGGTTGATATCAGCACCAGGAGACAAAACGTGTCAAGAAACTTTTGGCAAACTATGTACGTCTACACAGAGCCAAAACTCGCTGTCTACCAACTATAAATTTCCTATTCCAGATCTAAAGGTCAATATTATTTCTGACTCTTATCATGCATGGTTATCATTGTTTTGTTTAAACCAATTAAAATTAAAGACAACTATAAAGAAAACAGGAATGAGTGAGTGATTATTGTTCAATGCTAAATCAGCAATTTTTCAGCTATATCTGACGATAAAGGAAAAAAAAAACAGAAAAGAAAACAGGAAAAAAAATATTGGTTGGTGAAATGTAATAGATAACCTGAAAAAAAATTGATTAAAAAGTTTCCGGCAGTTTACCAGGGATGCCATTAAAGTTTTGAGTTGTATGAGAAAAAAATAAAAGGTATCCTATAGGAGAATTAATAGACTTGCAAATCTGGCCATCTCCTGGCATCAAATTTACTGTCTCAAATGCTTGATTTTTTATGAACCTTTTTAACAAAAACTGTGACTAAAACATGTTCAATCAAGAAAACACCAAATAGTATACCCTGTACGAAGTCTAAAAATTCTTGTCTAATTAATCATGTTGCTGGAAGCTGTAACACATATCGTTATATATTATAGGTTGGAACTTTGGACATTCTGGTTGGTTTGTCTGATGACCTTGGAAAGTTGGATGCTTATTGTGAAAGGTAAGTCAAAAAGATGATAAAAATGGCCATAATGGTTGTCACTTAAGAGACTAAGCATGCCATATAAAAATGCTTAGGTCATTACATGTACATTTTTATACCTCCGCACCACAGGAGGGGGGTATACTGATTTACCTCTGTCCATCCTTCCGTCTGTCCCAAATTATTTTTCTCAGCAACTATTGATTGCAGTAATCTGATATTTGGTCACAATCTTCATATAGCTACCCCATATCGTGGGAAGTGTTTATGGACCCAACACATTCCTACTTCCTGTTTGCGGGGGTATCATATTAGTGAGCATTAGTTCACAGTTCATCTTGTTGTACCATGTATATGAAGGATACAGGAATTCAAATATTTTCTGCAAAAATAGTGATTTGTTCTCTTTAGGCAATTAATACTTTCTATCTTGAAATGTAATGAGCCGTACCAATAAAATTAATTTTGAGTTGTGCATAGTTCAGAAAAAATGAAAAGTAGGTTGATGGAAGTAATTAATGTAGAAGAATTACTATCTTGTTTGCATCTTGTACATTTATAAGCATATAATGAAAGAAATTCCTTGTTTATTTCTTAGTTGCAACTTTATTTTATTTTGTGTATGTGATAGTAAACTTTCTGTTGTTCTAATTTTGAAAAATATAAAATTCTGTTTCTTCACTGTAAAATATATTACGTAAAAGTTATATAGATATGTAAATTAGAAAAGGTCACATTTTTAGCTCACCTGACCACTGGGTGTCCGTTGTCCGTCTGTCGTTAGCTTTTTGCATTTTAATCAACTCCTCTAAAACCACTGGGCCAATTTGAACCAAACTTTGGTGGAATGGTCCTTGGGTGGTCCCCTTTAAGAATTATGTCCGACAATCCCCCCTGCCAACCAAAATGGCTGCCGTTACTAAAAATAGAAAATTCGGCAAAAATCACTTAAAAATTATCTTCTCTGAAACTGCAGGGCCAATTGGGCCCAAACTATGGTTGAATGATCTTCAGATGGTCCTCTTTGAGAATTGTGTCCGACGACTCCGGCCGCCAACCAAGATAGCCGCCGTTGCTAAAAATAGAAAATTTGGCAAAAAATCACTTAAAAATTATCTGCTCTGAAACTATTGGGCCAGTTCGGCCCAAACTATGGTGGAATGATCTTTAGGTGGTCATCTTTCAGAATTGTGTCCGATGACCCTGGCCGCCAACCAAGATGGCCACCGTTACTAAAAATAGAAAATTCAACAAAAAATCACTTAAAAATGATCTCCTCTGAAACTGCTGGGCCAATTGGGCCCAAACTATGGTGGAATGGCCTTTAGGTGATCCCCTTTCAGAAATCTGTCCGACGAACCCGACCACCAACCAAAATGGCTGCCATTACTAAAAATAGAAAATTTGGCAAAATATCACTTAAAAATTATCTCCTCTGAAACTATGGGGCCAATTGGGCCCAAACTATGGTGGAATGGTCTTTAGGTGGTAATCTTTCAGAATTGTGTCCGACGACCCGGCCACCAACTAAGATGGCCACCGTTACTAAAAATAGAAAATTCAGCAAAAAATAACTTAAAAATTATCTCCTCTGAAACTGCTGGGCCAATTGGGCCCACACTATGGCGGAATGGTCTTTAGGTGATCCCCTTTCACAATTCTGTCCGATGACCCCGGCTGCCAACCAAGATGGCTGCCGGTACTAAAAATAGAAAATTCTGCAAAAAATCACTTACAAATTATCTTCTCTGAAACTGCTGGGCCAATTGGGCCCAAACTATGGTGGAATGGTCTTCAGATGGTCCTCTGTGAGAATTGTGTCCGATGACTCCGGCCGCCAACCAAGATAGCCGCCGTTGCTAAAAATAGAAAATTTGGCAAAAAATCACTTAAAAATTATCTGCTCTGAAACTACTGAGCCAGTTCGGCCCAAACTATGGTGGAATGATCTTTAGGTGGTCATCTTTCAGAATTGTGTCCGATGACCCTGGCCGCCAACCAAGATGGCCACCGTTACTAAAAATAGAAAATTCAACAAAAAATCACTTAAAAATGATCTCCTCTGAAACTGCTGGGCCAATTGGGCCCAAACTATGGTGGAATGGCCTTTAGGTGATCCCCTTTCAGAAATCTGTCCGACGACCCCGACCACCAACCAAGATGGCTGCCATTACTAAAAATAGAAAATTTGGCAAAATATCACTTAAAAATTATCTCCTCTGAAACTATGGGGCCAATTGGGCCCAAACTATGGTGGAATGGTCTTTAGGTGGTAATCTTTCAGAATTGTGTCCGACGACCCGGCCGCCAACCAAGATGGCCACCGTTACTAAAAATAGAAAATTCAGCAAAAAATCACTTAAAAATTATCTCCTCTGAAACTGCTGGGCCAATTGGGCCCACACTATGGTGGAATGGTCTTTAGGTGATCCCCTTTCACAATTCTGTCCGATGACCCGGCTGCCAACCAAGATGGCTGCCAGTACTAAAAATAGAAAATTCTGCAAAAAATCACTTACAAATTATCTTCTCTGAAACTGCTGGGCCAATTGGGCCCAAACTATGGTGGAATGGTCTTCAGATGGTCCTCTTTGAGAATTGTGTCCGACGATCCCGGCCACCAACCAAGATAGCGGCCGTTACTAAAAATAGAAAACTTGCCAAAAAATCACTTAAGAATTATCTTCTCTGAAACTACTGGGCCAATTGGGGCCAAACTATGGTGGAATGGTCTTTAGGTGGTGATCTTTCAGAATTGTGTCCAACGACCCCGGCCACCAACCAAGATGGCCACCGTTAATAAAAATTGAAAATTCAGCAAAAAATCACTTAAAAATTATCTCCTCTGAAACTGCTGGGCCAATTGGGCCCAAACTATGGTTGAATGGTCTTTAGGTGGTCATCTTTCAGAATTATGTCTGACGACCCCGGCCGCCAACCAAGATGGCCACCATTACTGAAAATAGAAAATTTGGCAAAAAATCACTTAAAAATTATCTCCTCTGAAACTGCTGGGCCAATTGGGCCCACACTATGGTGGAATGGTCTTTAGGTGATCCCCTTTCACAAGTCTGTCCGACGACCCCGGCTGCCAACCAAGATGGCTGCCAGTACTAAGAATAGAAAATTCTGCAAAAAATCACTTACAAATTATCTTCTCTGAAACTGCTGGGCCAATTGGGCCAAAACTATTGTGGAATGGTCTTCAGATGGTCCTCTTTGAGAATTGTGTCCGACGATCCAGGCCACCAACCAAGATAGCCGCCGTTACTAAAAATAGAAAATTTGGCAAAAAAATCACTTAAAAATTATCTTCTCTGAAACTACTGGGCCAATTGGGGCCAAACTATGGTGGAATGGTCTTTAGGTGGTTATCTTTCAGAATTGTGTCCGACGACCCCGGCCACCAACCAAGATGGCCACCGTTAATAAAAATTGAAAATTCAGCAAAAAATCATTTAAAAATTATCTCCTCTGAAACTGCTGGGCCAATTGGGCCCAAACTATGGTGGAATGGTCTTTAGGTGATCCCCTTTCAGAATTCTGTCCGACGACCCGGCCACCAGCCAAGATGTCCCCCATTACTAAAAATAGAAAATTTGGCAAAAAATCACCTAAAAATGATCTCCTCTGAAACCGCTGGGTCAAATGGGCCCAAACTACATGTATGGTGAAATGGTCTTTAGATGGTCCCCCTTCAGATTTATATCCGACAACCCCGCCCGCCAAAGAAGATGTCGGCCATTGCTAAGAATAGAAAATTTGCAAACATTCACTTAAAAATTATCTCCTCTGAAACTGCTGGGCCAACTCTGAGCCAGGTGAGCGATTACAGGCTCCTAGGAGCCACTAGTCTATTCTTGAATTCTTTTCTGCATGGAGGTTTTTTGGCAGTTGGTATATTAAGAACATTTTAGACGATCTTGATTAATGCGACGTTCGTTGCAAGTTAATTACGACAAAGAACTTTAAGCTTTGTATGTATGTTATAGCCACAGGCCAACACCACTACACTCCACCCCAATCTAGATTAGTACCATAATGTGAAATCATTATTAATCATGGGGTTCTAATATTCGCCGATTTTGTTGTCCACTTAAACAACGAAAACAAAAATCCAACGAAATGCAATTTTCTTATTGATTGTTTCCTGTTGTGTTTAAAACCACGAATTCAAGAACTCATGGATCAATGCATTTTTAGCTCACCTGTGTGAGCTATTGCCATCACTTGGCGTCTGTCGTCCGTCTCTAAACTTTTTCAAAAATCTTCTCCTCTGAAACCACTGGCCCATTTTAAACCAAACTTGGCCTGAGTCATTCTTAGGGGGTTTCCTTTAAAAGTTATGTCCGATGACCCTGCCAACCAATCATGGGCACCATGTCTATAAATAGAACATAGGGGTAAAATCAGCAAAAAAACCGGGGATGAAATTTTAATTGTCCATTGCTGCTTTAGTATAAGTCAAAATGAGCTCAAATTTTAACTTCAGCTACATGGCAATGAGTAGTTTAACATATATTCCGAGTTTTTCTGTGAAATTTTTCTTTCTGCTGATTTATACAGATTATGCAAATTAGGTATATTTTGGTAAAAGATCACATTTAAATCTTGTTCTCTGAAACCTTTGAACCGAATTAAACCAAATTTGGCAGGGGTAGTCGTTGGGTGGTCCCATTTCAAAATTATGTCTGACAGCTTCGCCCTCCATTCAAGATGGCTGCTGTTACTAAAAATAGGAATTTCTTCAATTGTCCATTGCTGCTTTAGTATAAGTCAAAATGAGCTCAAATTTTAACTGCAGCTACATGCATATATATATGGCAAGGATTAGTTTAACATATATTGTGTTTTTCTGTGAAATTTTTCTTTCAGCCGATTTATACCGATTATGCAAATTATGCATATTTTGATAAATGATCACATTTAAATCTTTTCCTCTGAAACCGCTGAAACAAATTAAACCAAACCTGGCAGGGAGGGTTCCTTTCAAATTTTGTCTGACAGTCTTGCCCTCCATTCAAAATTGCTGCTGTTACTAAAAATAGAAATTTCTTTAGTTGTCATTTTCTGCTTTATTACAAATCAAATTGAACTCAACTTTTAACTGCAGCTACATGGCAATGAGTAGTTTAACATATTCTGGGTTTTTCTGTGAGATTTTTTCAGCCAGTTTATTCCATTTAGGAATATTATGAGATAAAAATCACATCAAAATCTTTTGCTCAGAAATTTGACTTGAAATGATCTTTAGGTGGCCCACTTTCAAAATTATGTGTAACACCCCCATTTTCTGTTTCAAATTTAGATGTCAAATTGAAAACCAGGTGAGCGATTACAGGCTCCTGGGAGACTCTAGTTTAGAAACCACGAAAATTTGTGCCAACAAATTATAGGACTACATATAGTACAATAGTTATCTACTGGTAATACACATGTACATGTATTTTGTATTTTCCAGTGTGACGAAGAAAATAGCACAATATTTAGGAGAAGTATTAGAAGATCATAGAGATAAACTTCAGGAGAATCTGTTGGCAAATGGAGGTTTGTTGTTAATTTAGGTTGTAAATAATAAAAAGGAATTCTGAAACTTAAGGAGAATCTGTTGGCAAATAGAGGTTTGTTGTTAATTGAGGTTGTAAATAAAAAGGAATTCTGAAACTTCAGGAGAATCTGTTGGCAAATTGAGGTTGTAGATAATAAAAAGGAATTCTGAAACTTCAGGAGAATATGTTGGCAAATGGAGGTTTGTTGTTAATTGAGGTTGTAAATAATAAAAAGGAATTCTGAAACTTCAGGAGAATCTGTTGGCAAATGGAGGTTTGTTGTTAATTGAGGTTGTAAATAATAAAAAGGAATTCTGAAACTTCAGGAGAATCTGTTGGCAAATGGAATTTAGTTGTTAATTGAGGTTGTAAATAATAAAAAGGAATTCTGAAACTTCAGGAGAATCTGTTGGCAAATGGAGGTTTGTTGTTAATTGAGGTTGTTATTAATTAATAAAGAGGAATTCTGATGTACTGTAGATATAGAATTATATGTGCCTTGTATTGGAATATGAAAAATATTTGTATGAGGCTTAGAAATGGGTAGAAATACGAGGCTTATTGATCATTTTTAACCTTTTTCATGCTGAATACAAGACATATATTTTATTCCAAGACAAAGATACAGTATATCGGGTTTTTTTCACGTCAGGATTTTTTCGCGATATTCAGTCAAAATCAGCAGGTTAATTTTTCGCTGTGTTTTGTTTTCGCTGATTGACAAAAATAAACCTATGGCAAAAGGATTATTAACTATATACATGTATAGATCATTATAACAACAATTTGAAGAATATTAGTTTCTTTTGGTATTATATACAATTAAAAACTCAGGTTAATCGAAATTTCAGAATGAGTACATTTCTTTTGTTTTCAGTATTTAGATGAACTTTGAGACCACGTAGTTTGATATTATTCGATCCCAGCAACTATAAAAATTAGAAAAAATTAAAATAACACTCTCAATAATAATAATTCATATAATAACAATTTTAAATGTTGTTTTAATCAACTTTATTGCAATTGCAAACAAATGATTGTTAATTATTGTTGAGTGTAGGCTCGGCATGGGAAATCAGCGACACGGATCGCGGGTTCAATATGTAATTGTTCTTTAGTAATCGTAATTAGTGTTTAATAATCAAGCCATAGCTGGATTTAATGACTAATTAACACAAATTATGACAAGTTTATCCCTCTACCAGTAATTGTTAAGTAAATATTTATCACACCTTGCAGATTGTACATTCAACCGTAACATGCATGTACATCTGTTAATTAAATTGCCATGTTATTTTCTTATTATTTTCAGGGAATTTTCTGCGGAGTTTAATTTCCACGTTTTTTAACGGCCGCGAACATTGCGAAAATTAGCCACACGCGAAAAAAACCTGATATACCGTATGTTTATTATGTTTATCTTCCAGCATTAAATAAATAAAAAATTAAGAAAAGCACTGAAATTTTAATGGAAAAGGAGTGACGTCAAAAACCTGCAGAAACATCTCTTACAATGTATTTTGATATCATAAGTGAGAGTCAAAGGTTTCATAAAGTGATTTACTCACAGTGACTGTATAAAGCAAAATGGTATATTATACAGGCAATGCAATTGTGGTTGCTCAAATAGCACGGCTGCAGGTTAACACTTTATTTGTCTGAATATTAAATTGAATAAAGTCATGTGTCTCTAATTTTTCATTGTAAACAAATATCAACCTTAAATAAGGACTGTGAGTTTGAATACTGCTCATGATGTGATACAGTTGGTCAGTGTCTTGCAGCAGGTCGATGGTTTCTTTGGGTACTATGGTTTCAACCAACAATAAAACACCGTAAGAATATAAATGAAATATTGTTGAAAGTGGCATTAAACACCATAAACCTAAACCCAAACATGTATAATTAGTGATATTTATTTACTTTCAGTTGATCTTGTTACCTATTTGACGAGGTTCCAGTGGGATCTAGCAAAATATCCTATTAAACAGTCACTTAAAAATATAGCAGAAATTATTGGAAAGGTAGGCATTGAATGCATATTATGATTATTAGAATATTGCTTTGACATGTCTAAGCATTAAGACGAAAACATTAGACCATGCAAAATACGTTGGTTAGTTTCTTTGGGGGTTTATTTTAACAATGGTGTCCTCATGGGTATTTTCGGTATTATTAACAAGATCAAGACATATATGATGATGAAATACAAAATAATAGCAGTTTAGTGCCAAATGAATTTATGAAAATTTAAATGGTGGTTTCCTTATTCAGTTCATGAGTCTGGTATTATTGTTATCAAAAGTAGTCTTCTTTATGCACCTGGGTAAAATTGCGGGGTAATTAAGGACATCAGGGCATTTTCTGTTTTGTTCATGGCACAGCCAGTTGATATGAACATTTGACATTTCTATATTTTCTTAGCTCTCCTGAACCAAAGGAATAAAAATTGTTTGTCACCGCTTTGTGTCCGTCATTGTCTTGGTCATTGTCCGTAACTATTTACATTTCAATCTTTACCAAAACCACTGGGCACATTGTAAACAAACTTGACAGGAATGTTCATTGGATGGTCTTCTACAATGGAACGTTTTAGATACCAACAAAGGTCCATAGCAAACACAAGATGCAAAAAAGGAGTGTTTTCTATGTGAAGCATTTATTTTTTAACCAATTTTTCGTTACAAAATACTTTTAATGTGCTCTACCAACAGATTCTGTTTGGCTTTCACTTTTTTCATGATATGGTTTAGTAAAAGTAGCACCAAAATATTTCAAAGCTAGACTTGAATAACCAGGTGAGCCTCTAGTTTTTATACCCCTGCTCCCCGGAGGGGGAGGGGGGTATAATGTTTTACCTCTGTCCGTCCGTCCAAGATATTTTTTGTCGCATTTTTCTCAGCAACTATTGATGGCAGAAATCTGATATTTTTGGTTACAAGCTTCATATAGGTACCCCATATCGTGGCAAGCGGTTTTTAACCTGTCAGAAATCCTACTTCCTGTTTGCCGACTTAGTTGGATTTTATACACATTTAACATAATTGCATATTTTTCGTCACATTTTTCTCAGCAACTGTTGATGGCAGAAATCTGATATTTGGTCACAAGCTTCATATAGCTACCCCATATCAAGGGAAGTGTTTTTGGACCCATCAGATTCCTACTTCCTGTTTGCTGACTTTGTTGATTTTTATACACATTGAACATATATGTTCATTTTTCGTCGCATTTTTCTCAGCAACTATTGACGGCAGAAATTTGATATTTCGTCACAAGCTTCATATTGGTACCCCATATCGTGGGAGGCATTTTTTGACCCGTCAGATTCCTATTTCCTGTTTGACGACTTAGTTTGCTTTTATACACATTTAACATATATGCACATTTTTCGCCACATTTTTCTAATTAAGCAACTATTGATGACAGGAATCTGATATTTGGTCACAAGCTTCATATAGGTCTACCATATTGTGGGAAGGATTTTTGGACCCATCAGATTCCTACTTCCTGTTTGCCGACTTAGTTGGTTTTTATACACATTGAACATATATGCGGGGGTATCATAAGTGAGCATTAGCTCACAGTTTATCTGGTTATATATGATTTTTTTTTTATTTTGTAGCAAGCATCACAAATAGAAGGAGATCTTAGAACGAAATCACAAGCATATAACAATTTAAAAGGAAATTTACAGAATTTAGAAAGAAAAGCAACGTAAGTTACACAAAGTTTTAGAAAGAAAAGCAACGTAAGTTACACAAAGTTTATATTAAATTTACATTAATTGAATCATATGAAGTTTTTGTGACAGGCATGACCTTTAAATATATTTATGTGTTGTCCATATATAGATAGAAAATATACATACATTGGCTGAAAATATAAAATTTATTTGTACAAGCTTTAGAAACAGGTAGAAAAATGAGCCTTTGGCGAGCTTTTCTGTCCTGTTTCGCAGCTAGTGCAAATGAATACTATATTTTCTGACAATGTACATACCGGTATATTGTATTTATCCTGCAATGCCAAAAAACCCAAAACAACTACCAAATTGTGTGGAAAGAGCAGGAACAAGTGCAGACTCAAAGATACATGTAATTCATCTAGTTGAGTCCTGGATTCATCTGTTGTGCATGGGACTAGCAATTTTTTTTTACAACAAATAGTAAAGAATGTACTATTGGGAGTCATGACTTTTTGTTAGGGACTTTTTTTATCCTACAAAGACCTCTGACAAGTGACAATCTAATCGGTTTATGATGGTGTCCTCTTTGAAGTTGGTGCTTATACTGCTATTGTTTCTTACCGTTGCTCAACATGAGTCCGGTACCAGAAAAACTATATATCTTGGTCAGTGAGCGTATATAACAAACATTTATCCAGTCAATGCAATTTCACCGCTCAAATAGAACCAGTGTAGGATTAATATATATATATGCATTCATCATTGATAACACATAGTTATCACTTGTGAAAATAATGTTAAAATAATGATAGTCAACAATTCTATCAATATAAACAAAACGAAGAACCACCTCTCGCCTCATATCATTGAACACAAAATAGACCACGATACGTGGCTTTGGAAATCCAGGTCCTAGCTTGGGACAAGCACAAGATTGTCTATATATAATCTGTGACACACCACATGTAGGGGTTTTATCTAAGGATTGTAAACACCAACAACAAATAGTTTGGGTTTTATCCCCAATACACAGGTTATTTGTCAATGATATTTTTTGCTGTTTATTTATTATTATTCGTGGTTTACCAATTATCGTGGATAGTAATTAGTATCAAATCACCAAGTTATGAATTTTAACTAATATTTGTCACCATATATGTAAATACTGACTAGCAGACGATCCACGAATTTACCTCTCCGTTAATACAATTTATCCTCAAACCACGTATATTGGCTTTCACAAGTTTAAACAAATTCACAATATTTGATCCTAGATCCCAGATTTTATTAACAGTTTCTTCAGTGTTTAGTTAACACAAGTATCACTGTACATGTTAAGTTTTTAACTACTTATTTTTTTACAGGGGGAATTTATTGACAAGGAACTTAGGAGACTTGGTGAAGAAAGAAGATTTCATATTGGATTCTGAGTATCTACAGACCTTGCTTGTTGTAGTTCCTAAGTATGTCATGTAGATGGTTTGGTTAGGTTTATGGTGTTTAACGTCACTTTCAACAATATTTCGTTATATTGTGGCGGTCAGTTTTATTGGTGGAGGAAACCGGAGTACCTGGAGAAAACCATTGGCTTGCCGCAAGTCACTGACAAACTTTATCACATAATGTTGTATCGAGTACACATTGCCATGAACAGTGTTCGAACTCACAACTGTTAGTGGTGATAAGCACTGATTGCACAGGTAGTTGTAAATCCAACTACCATAGGATCAACAATATTTAATTAATGAAAAAAAAGTTTAAACAGTGATGGTCAACATTTCTACCAGGCATGGGGAAAATTACATTGCAATGTAATGCATTACATTACAATTACTTTGACAAAACCAGCATTATATTACAATTACAATTACATGTATTTTGGAAAGTAAATGTATTACATTACAATTACTTTACCAAAGTAATGCATTATATTACACATTACATTTTATAAATTTTATTATCAAAAGAAACATATATACAAAATTTCATACTGAAATCTTGGTAACCATTAAATGGGGTTTTAAAAATCTATGCAAGGTGGCTGTTACATTTAAACATTTTAATATTCTAAGTATACATCTCTGTGTTTTCTCTAAAAACAAATAACAGAGATGTTGTAAGGAATTTACATTCTACCATTATATTGTTAACTTAATCTCAATGTTATTTAATTACTTTTAAACCATAAATTCACTTGTCAAAAGAAAGGAATTGATTGATATACAAACTAATTAGTAGTTTTTGATAGGTGTCAATTATCGATCATTCAACTTATTTCTTTGATCTTTAAATATCTATGTATAGGTTTTTCAATGACTATAATGGTAATATCTGATAAAAATAATAACAATTGTTTGCATCACATGTTTTCTTAGTTAAAGCATTTATATAGTAAAATTTAAGTTAATTAAAACAAATTTTTAGTTTAATTCAAATGAAAAGTCTATTTAACAAATTTCTAATATTGTATGATTTTAACTTTTACACATTTGTTTTTATTTGTACTTTGTAACAATATATATAGCACTTAGCAGACAGAAGTAATGCTATGTAATGCCATGTAATGCTAAAATTGGGGCATTACACATTACATGCATTACTTGGGAAAATGTAATGCATTACAGGGCATTACAATTACAAATTAGCATTACCCCATGCCTGATTTCCACCAATATCAACTAAAAACAAGCAACCATCTTTCACCTCAAACATTTGAACATAGGAAATGCCATGACATATGGCTTGGAAATTCAGTGGGTTAAAGTTCAATACAGGACTCTATACAGTCATCGACTTTAGCAGTGGTCTGGTGGCCCACGGCCAGTGAAAATTGATTCGGACCAGTGACTTTTGCCAAATTTTTTCAATAGAATCTATATAAATATTCTAATTTTGAAGTTTTCGGGCCAGTAAATTCGAAAGTCTTAATTGGAAATTCGAAGACTGCTCTATGTGAAATGAGAAAAAAAAATTCTCCAAAGGGTCAAGAATTCATCCAATATCAACAAAAACAGCTATCACCTCTCATCTCAACTCACTGAACATACAAAATATCACAACATATGAATAATCAGATGTGTGATACAGGCTCAGACGAAACTCTAGTATTCTCTTTTTGTTCATAATTGTTTTTCCAGTGGGCTTTTGTCTTATATATTATATATATTACTTTATACATATCTGTTACAATCAATACTTACATTGGGAAGGCAAAAACAGTTATATGTATTATACGTGTGTACACATATGTTTACTATAAACATACATATATGATAATTGTATTATATTTCAGATCATTCTTCCATGAATGGGGTGCCAAGTACGAGACTCTTACAGATATGATTGTACCAAGATCATCTAGGTATATGTACATCATAGTTTTATGATGAAATTGCTTTTATATATTACATAGAATAATTGATACAAATTGCAAAATTTTGGATTCTGAAAACTTGAGTATTAAAATTTCAAATATCTTTTAAAGTAGAAAAACACATTACACTATACTGTAAACAAAAACCCTATTCTCTCTGCTACAAAAAACTACATCTGTGGTGTAATAGTTAGCGGGCTTGCCTCTACTGCGGTAGATCGTGGATTCGAGCCCTGATAGGGTCAAACCAAGGAATATAAAATTGGTATTTGTTGCTTCTCTGCTAAGCATGCAGCATTGAGGAGAAAGAACAAAGACAGATTGGCTTGGAATCAGGGTAACATGTGGCACTATGAAAATACAATTAAGCATGTTGGTCTAGTACAAAGCGGACCTCATCATCATCTCATTGAAAATTAACTTGTTCTCACCATGATATAGCTGGCATTAAACAACAATCGCTCACTCACTCATTCTGTTACTCAGGTGTGGGAGTATTTAATTTGATAAATAGTGATGTAAATTACAGGTAGGGAAAAAAGATTCAGCAAGGAATGCTTTATATTAGAATATGATATAGAGAGTATTTTGTGCCTCATTTGTTGTTTTTCCTGGACAAATGAGCTTTATAATTAACAGGTGCCCCTAGGTTAAGCTACCCTTGGCTGCTTAGCTTAATGTAAAAACAGATGATTTGAATAAAATGTATGTTGGGGAAAAAATGTATCGCACGAAATGATGAAAAATAATGTTAATGATAAAGACTGTTCTGTCAATCAACAAGAAAAAGAAAATCTAATATGCTGAAAGTTGCATTAAGCACCAAAAATCAATCAATCAAGCAGAATGAAAATGTTGACTGTTTCATTTTTTTCAGAGTGATCTTTGAAGATGATGAGAATTGTTTGACCTCTGTGACTTTGTTTAGGAGAGCTGTTGATGAGTTCAAACACAAGTGCAGAGAAAATAAGTAAGTTGTTTACAATTACAATTTTTGTTTATGTCAGCAGTGCAGTAAACCGAAGTACAAATGAAAGGTTTATTTTGGTTGGTCAAATTTCCAAAACAAGCATCCAATCAAAAACTATTTATTGTATGCTGGATATTTATTATCTATTTTTGATCATCTAAGGTTTATAAATATATCTATTTTTAGTAGACACAGGTTATGCATGGTGTATAATTAAGTCATGTGACATGAATTAACAAATCACAGCTTTTAAATAATATGATATTATAATAAAAATATTATTGATCACATTTCCATATACCTACATATAAATTGTATATGAGCTTCCGCAACCGTTACAAAAAAGTCATGATCACAAATTATTTTAGGCCAGCTACTATGTATTGAAGATTTAAATTATTCTTACAGATTTAATGTCAGAGATTTCCAATACAGTGAGTCAGAAATGGCTGCTGGTAAAACAGAAATTAATAAATTGGAAGCAGACAAGAAAAAACAATATGTAAGTTATTAAAATTTAATATTTTTTATACAGACAGAAATGTAGCCAGTTTATGATGAGGTGTGATTATCTTGTTTAGTAATTTCATTACTGAAATTTACAGTTCCTTAATAATGTAATTATTAATAAAACTAAGGTTCTCCTCCCTCAGGCATAGGTGACATTAGCCGATGTCGATTTCATGGTCGCAAATATCCGTTTATTGGCTCTGCTAATGCGTCTCCAGTAAACTCAATTTGCGACCATCAAATCTCCAATTGATGCCATGAAATTTTCAAATACAATATAGTTATCTCCTAAGTCTGAGGCATTGGATATGTCTTTTTCCTATGTTAGTCTGTCCTTTCAATAATTTTCATATTTACTAGGATGATTGGTCTTGATTTTATATTAAACATTTTGATAACATTACTAAATTTCCATAGAAATCTGAATATTGTGTATACATGTATTTACAATCTAACACACCTTTTATATCATCTGTAGTATATTATTTCATTAACTACAGTTTGTGCCAAAACAACTAGCCAAAAGCCCCAGTCTAGTAAAAATTGGTTGTTGTAGGTGAAAAATTGCATGAAATTTGCTTTATCAAATAGACGAAAATTGTTCATAATGTCTTTTGAGCTAGTTTGTCAAAATATTTTTGGCACAAACTCTTGACTTGATTCATCAACTATTTCCTTTTTTTTTTATTCAGGGACCTTTAGTTAAATGGTTGAAAGTAAACTTTGGAGAATGTTTCACAGCTTGGATTCATGTCAAAGCCCTCAGGGTATTTGTTGAGTCAGTTTTAAGGTAAGAACTCTTAACACCATTATAATTTATTTCTTAAATAATTCAAATTTTATTTTTAAAAATTAATTATTTCAATATTGATTTCGAAACAAGAGAATAGGAAATATGACTGCTGGTGACAGAGCATGCAGGAGTCTGGTTGAACGAGACCAATTCTCTCAAGTTGTGATGAGTTATCTCCCTTAAAATTTTTAATGAAATTAAGAATCTGATAATTATACAGTAGTTATTTTCAATATGTTGTCTGTCCTTCAATATGGGGCTTCTGATTACCCCTTTAGTATCTTCAATCTTTTCTTTCAATACACACAATGCTCTTTATTATTCATATTTTTGTGTACCAATAGATATGGTTTGCCAGTAAACTTCCAGGCAATGTTGTTGTTACCACACAAGAAATCAATGAGGAAGTTACGAGAGGTTCTAAATGATTTGTATAGTCACCTTGACAACAGTGCCATGTCAGGTGAAATGGTAAGTTAATACCGTTTTAAATTTGAAATGGCATATTAACAATTTCAATTATTATCCCCCTGCGATAGCGGTGAGGGGATATAGTAATAGCGGGCCGTCTGTCTGTCCATCCGTCACACTTTCTTGTTTACGCGATAACTTGAGTAAACATGGATAGATTTGAATAATTTTTTGCATGTGGCTTGTAATTATCATTATCTTGGATGGATTCTAACATGGAAATATTTGAAGCAAGGGTTTTGGAGGCAAATGTTAGTTTTTGGTTGAAAAATCACCAATTTTGAGAATTGTGTCTTGTTTATGCGATAACTTTAGTAAACATGGATAGATTTGAATAATCTTTGCATGTGGCTTGTAAGTATATTATACATTAAGACTGCAAGGCTGCTTTCTATGAATATATAAAACTAAATATTATGCAAGTGCGGGGGGATACGTCACGCATTCATGCGCTAAGCGGTTCTTTTATTTTTTTGTTAGCAATTTCTTGTATCTGAAGCATGTTGATCAAGAAATATAATAATCATTATCAGGGCTTTCAATATTTTTCAAGTCTGCCATTACTTCACTATTTACAGGCAGTACTTTTTATTAAAATTTGTACAATTTTCATGAATATCTGATACAACACACTTTAAAATCAGGAGGTACCAAAGACCATTTTAGGAGGAGAAAAGTATCTGGTACCCCCTTTATTGAAAGGCCTGCATTATATACATTATACACAAGAGTCAAGCAATACCACCTACATAGTGAACTAATTATCATATATATATAACCACTTGAGCGGTGTAATAAATAGCGTGCTCACCTCAAGATCAGTAAATCATTGGTTTGAGCCATGGTCGGGTCAAACCAAAGACTTTAAAATTGATATTTACTGCTTCTTCACTCAGCACCCAACATTATGGAGTAAGAACAAAGACTGGTTGGAATCAGGATAATGTGTCTGAATGGAGTAACATGTCTACATGCCAACTGTCTTTCAGTCAGCTAGCACTATAAAATCCAACTACGCATGTTGGTCTAGTACAAAGCAGACATCATCATCATCTGATGGAAATATAACTTGTTCTCACCAGCTGAAAAATTGCTCACTTGGCACTAAGCAATCACTCACTCACTCCAAATTGAATATGCAGTCAAACTTGTGTATAAAGGCCACTCAAAGGGAACCTCAAAATGTGGCCTTTATGAGCAAGTTAAAATTGTATGTGCTGTTCATTAATGGGGAAAATTAGACTGTCCTTTATAGACAGTGATTTGTTATATAGAGATGCCCTTAAAGACGTAACATCCGATCAGCCTGATCGGGAGACATGCGCATTAAAATGTCATTATTTATAATAAAGTGGACTTGGAGTTACTGATTAACAACAGCTGATAATAGTAAACATAAGTACAATGACATGGATGAGGACTCTTATGTGAATAATGATAAACAACAGCAGATAATAGTAAACATAAGTACAATGACATGGATGATGATTCTTATGTGAACAATGATAAACAACAGCTGATAATAGTAAACATAAGTACAATGACATGGATGAGGACTCTTATGTGAACAATGATAAACAACAGCTGATAATGGTAAACATAAGTACAATGACATGGATGAGGACTCTTATGTGAATAATGATAAACAAGAGCTGATAATAGTAAACATAAGTACAATGACATGGATGATGATTCTTATGTGAACAATGATAAACAACAGCTGATAATAGTAAACATAAGTACAATAACATGGGTGAGGACTCTTATGTGAATAATGATAAACAACAGCTGATAATAGTAAACATAAGTACAATGACATGGATGAGGGCTCTTATGTGAACAATGATAAACAACAGCTGATAATAGTAAACATAAGTACAATGACATGGATGAGGACTCTTATGTGAACAATGATAAACAACAGCTGATAATGGTAAACATAAGTACAATGACATGGATGAGGACTCTTATGTGAACAATGATAAACAACAGCTGATAATGGTAAACATAAGTACAATGACATGGATGAGGACTCTTATGTGAACAATGATAAACAACAGCTGATAATAGTAAACATAAGTACAATGACATGGATGAGGACTCTTAT
>MJUT01055631.1:594727-609232 GCA_002080005.1 Gigantidas platifrons | reverse complement strand
AAGTACAATGACATGGATGAGGACTCTTATGTGAACAATGATAAACAACAGCTGATAATAGTAAACATAAGTACAATGACATGGATGAGGGCTCTTATGTGAATATATAAACACAACATTAATAGTAAACATAAGTACAATGACATGGATGAGGGCTCTTATGTGAATATATAAACACAACATTAATAGTAAACATAAGTACAATGACATGGATGAGGACTCTTATGTGAATATATAAACACAACATCAAACACATACAATCAGATTTCTAAATTTTCATTCTTAAAAGTTATGCCTTTAAAGGCAGGTTTGAACATATCTATATTTTTCTCTTTATAAGGTGGACTCATTCACTCCAAATTGAACATATACCGGTAATATTTTCTCTTTTTCTCTTTATAGGGTGGACAGGTGGACATTCCAGGTTTAATGATGGGAAATGTAGACTATTATCCTTATGTGTTTTATAAAATCAGTTTAGATCTCATTGAAAAATAATGTAGTCAAGATCTTGTGTTCTCTTGTACATCTTAGGAATCATGACAAAACATTCTGCTCTGTAGTGGATGTTGTAAATTGCAATAATTTAAGTGTCAGCATGATTGTTAGAGAGATATATTATATATATATAGAATGACAGCAGTTTTGAAGGCCGAGACAAACATTATCATTAGTATTGTTTGGCGAGTCCAATTGGATGAGTTGCAATACTAATGATAGTGAATGTCGTCGACATCATAAAAAATGACGTTATTTGTTTTTATTAGTAACATCATAATGTGTGAATAGCGTCAGTTTTTAAGGTCGAAACAGACATTATCACCATTATCATAGGGAGTCTGATAGGACGAGCTGTGATATTAGTGATAATGTATGTCGAGACCTTCAAAAACTGAAGTTATTGTTATTATCGGTAATGTTATAATGTGTTTAACGTCACACTGACCAATAATTTTCAGTATTATGGTCATTATGTTGATACTGAAAATGTCGCTCTGTGAGATCAAAGGAAAAATTGATGAATTAATGATAGATATAGAATAACGGTAGTTTTGAAGGTCGAGACAGACATTATCACTAGTATCGTAGTGAGGCTGATCAGACAAGCAGCGATACCAATGATAATGTATGTCAAAACCTTCAAACTGTTGTTATTTTTATCAGTAACGTCATAATACATTTGATGTCACACTGAGCGATAATTTTGAGTATCAGAGTCAGTTCTATGATACTGATAATATTATATGGTGAGATCGGAGGAAAAATGACCAATTTATTGATAATAATGTTATATACATTCCCTACTAATTTATAGGATTGAAAATGTACTAATGCAAGATGAATGTACAGTTGAACCTGTATTAAGAAGTCACCTTTGCGACAAAGAAAAGGTGGTCTTTTAAGACAGTTGACCTCTTAAAAGAGGTTCAATTCATTTGAAAATTTCCATGACAGGACAAGAAAAAGATGACCTTTTAATACAGGTGACTGCTTAATAGAGGTGACCTCATAGGCAGGTTTGACTGTACATTTCTTTTTCAAACTTTTGTGAAATGTCTATCGTGTATATATGGTGCACCTGTTCATACAGAACATTATTGTTAAGTTTCGATATGTATATATTTTGGCACATAACACCAAAATCTTAGTTTATCTTCAAAACCATATATAATTGTATAGTAAGTTAATAAGTATATACAGAGAGTTTTAGATGTGTATAAATGAACATTATAGAATTATATGTATTAAATATGTGGTCGTAAAAAATAGATTTCATTTCACTTGCATACTTTAATGAAATGTTAACATTTACAAGAAAAAGTATATCACTATTTCTAGAGTAACAAATCTTTTGTTCATTTTGATTTATAATTTGGGACGCACATGTGGACTTTCTCTAAATTGCCATATTTTCACATATAACTTGCTTTGAATAAGTTTTGCATTGTAAATTTTTAAAATTTCACTTTTGATATTGTAAAATAAATGCTATTACTGCCGTATACTAGTCCAACATCATTTGGAAATATTACTTACTAATATTTTGATTGTGTGTCAAGCCCACAATTGTTATACACACAAGTACAGTTTAGTTGTCAAGTCTGACCCCCAAAGAATAATTCATCTTATAAATCTAGTCACTAAAAATGTTCTTTTTGCTAGCTACAATCGTTTTTTTTTTTTTTTAATACATGAAGAAAGCAATGTACATTGTACATGTACACCAAAAACTTGATGGATTCTTAAGAAAAAATTTTTAATTCTATTTTTCACACACATATATATATATATATTTACAAATTGTATTGAAGAATTTCAAATTCTTACTGTTTTCATATTTAACAGTTTAAATATTTTTTATTTGTTTCCATGCCTTCGCTGCTAGTCGTCGGGACATGAAGTTTTAACCTCATGTTTGTATGTCCGTACGTATGTATGTCCCACTTTGGTTTTTGTTCAACATCTTCAGTTCCCCATAATCAAATCATTTGAGATTTATACATAAAGTCAGCAACCATAAAAGACAGACCGAGTTTGATTTTGGACTTTAAAAACTGGAGTTATGTCCCTTGATTTGCAGACAGATATTGTTCAATAAATTATGTTCACCTGAAGAAAAACAATTGAAATTTATACACATGAGGTCAGGGACCATAAAAGAAAAGTCAAGATAAATTTTATATTTTAAAACCATTTCTGTTATGGAGTTATTTCCCTTATTTAAAAAATGTCAAATTTGTGGTTTTCTTGCTCTGACCAATCATTTACTTGATTGTTCCTGTTATTTTTTATGAAGGATTATCTTTATTTTGTCACTTACCTGCTTATTCTATTATTATATAGTCAGAACCACATAAAGATTGGTGGGGGAGGCATATTAATTGTTTTCTTGGGAGGAAACTTGCCAGTCTCATTGTGTAGATGTAAGGAATAACATATAAGGTGAATGCAATTGGACTGGTTCACAGACATTTATATATTGCATAAGTATACAAAGTTTGTTTTCCCTCGCTTGTAATTCTTAAAATTGAACAGAAAAGATATAAATACAGAACAAATTTTCGTTTGGCAGTTTTTCCAGCATACTACCGGTATTATTTTTGTACTTCCAGTTCTGTTTGGGCTGGTCTGGGTGCACATAATATTTGTGTTGGAATTTTGACACATAATTAAGCTTTGAAAGGTACTAGGAATTCAGTCAAGAATGTGATTAAGTGAATGTACACATACATAATCGTTGTTTTTTTAAAGGTAAAACAGGAAACCAGTCTAGAATGTGATAAATAAATGTAGACATCCATGATTGTTTATTATTATGAGTAACCAAGACAATGCTAGTCCTTTGTTGTCAGATTGTGATATACAGATATAGAATAGTTTTAATACTGTTGATGTATAATAATAAAGAAATGATAGCTCAACAGGCATTACTTGTTATATTTTTTATGTAGCTGTGGAAGCATAGCTCTTAACGGTCCTTTTTTTTCCACCATAAATCTATGGATTTCACCCTTTAGTAAACTTGCAGAATGCCGACTCTTATCTGAGGTGGGGCCTTTTGGGCACTATAATCTAATTTTTCAAGATTGTCAACTAGGTAAAACCTAACATTCATAGCACCATCGTCATCTTTGGAAAAACCAATGCTTATATCTTGCCTTCATTTGCAACATTCGTTGCAGACGAGAAAAAAACTACAGGCTAACCTAAGCCTGCATCACTTAGTTATACATTTTTTAAATGAACATACAAGGAACATTCCATTCAATAACTTTACTGATGAAAGCACACCTATCTAAGAATATTATCAGATATCAAAGGTTGCCGCCAATATTTGACTGTTAATTTTAGAATTTTAGACAAAGCAGTCAAAATATTCCAAAATCCTATAGACCATTTGCACTTTGATTCTGTTCTTGTTCATGGCGAGGTAGAGTCGATACAACATTATGTGATAAAATTTGCCAATGACTAGCGACAGGTCGGTGGTTTTCTCCGGGTATTCTGGTTTCCTCCACCAATAAACTGACCGCCACGATATAACTGAAATATTGTTGAAGGTGGCATTAAACACCATAAAAACAAAAAACTAACTTTGATTCTTAGATTATATGTTTTACAGGTGTTGTTTCCATAGAAAGCAGGAAAAGGGATCTCCTTTCATGCAAAGTTCAACGGAAAAAAACCCATTTGTATCCATAATCTGCTAAATTTTACGTTGTGCTATATAGATGTCCTTTCACTAAGTAATATCAAGTTTGGTTATTTTGTTGATCGCATCTATCCCATTAAGCTTGAAATAAAGGAATCCACAGATATAGCTTGTTCTGCTTCATACCTTGACCTAAACCTCGATTTGACAGTGAGAACTGGTTGAGAACGAAACTTTACCACAAGAGATGATTTCAATTTTCCCATTGTGAACTTTCCATTTATATGTAGCAACATTCCAACAGCACCTGCATATAGAGTATATATCTCTTAGTTGATCAGATATTCCAGTGCTTGTGGTTCCTATCAGGATTTTCTTGATAGAAGGTTGCTGCTAATAAGGAAGTTACTGAAACAAGGGTTCCTCATTTCATCACTTCGATAGTTTTTCGGTCACCACAATGACTTGGTTAACCGCTACAGAAAATATGTGTCACAGATGACCATGGATATGTTCCACTAGTCGTATGCACTTCCCAGTCCTAGTCCTCTCCTTCATCCATGACCTATCACCAGGTTTGTAACTAGAGTAACAGGATGGGTGCCACTAATGGAGCAGGAACTGCTTACTCTTCTAGAGCACACGAGTTCCCCCTTGTTTTTAATAAGTGAGGTTCATGTTGCTCGATCTTTAGTTTTCTGTGTAGTGTTTTGTAGATCGTTTGCCCTTTGATCCTTTATTTTTTCTTCATTGTGCTGTCTGTCCTTTGATTTACAGATTCTGATTACCCCTTTGGTATCTTCAAACTCTTCTTAAAGGGACCGACACCCAAAATGATAACTTTTTTTACTTACAAGTCAGTTTATATGCTGTTGATTCTATTGAATTCCTTGGAAAAATTCCTGTCTGGAGTATATAAACCCATTTTTCGTAGCCAGATATGAGTGGATCAAAAGTCTTAGAATATATGAAGTGAATAAAGTATTTTTATCTGAAAATCTAGACTTGATTGAAACTAGAACTGTGAGTGATACCCCCCACTTGCAGTTTAATAGGAGTTGCGCTTACAAGATATGGCATATGCCTCCCCCCTTTTCGTGAAAGTATAAGTTGAATTATCTCCCCTTTTAAATTTTGGATAGCAACCATATTCCTTCATGCACATCTGCAGGTAGTGTACTACAAGTGTGTAAAGTTTCATAAAAATCCAATAAGCTGTTTAGGAGGAGTTGCGCTTACAAGGTACATGGACTGATGGACAGTATAAGTTGAATTATCTCCTCTTTTAAATTTTGGACAGCAACCATATTCCTTCATGCACATCTGCAGGTATTGTACTACAAGTGTGTAAAGTTTCATAAAAATCCAATAAGCCATTTAAAATAGGAGGAGTTGCACTTACAAGGTACATGGACAGACGGACAGGGTGATTCCTATATACCCCCCCCCAAACTTTGTTTGCAGGGGGTATAAATATATTGTATGAATAAACAGGTGAGCAATACAGGCTCAGGTGAGACTCTAGTTTGTTAATGAAACTTTAATAGATCTCGAAAATCACTCTTACTTGAGAAATCTGGTGAAATTTAGTCTATTATATTATGTAATTTTATGAGCAAGTGATTGTTTAATGCCAAAATGATCAGCTTTATCATGATAATAAATTTTTGACGAGATGATTATGTCTATTTGGTACTTTATAACACTAGCACTGAAAAACAGTCTTAAGGTAGACAGGTGGCTCCAATTTGACGCGTTATCATGATTATGACCCAATTAGTCTGATTTTACTCCATACTGTTGTGTGCTTAGCAGAGAGACAGTTGATATAAATTTTATAGTCTTGGGTTTTAACCCATTTAACATAAAGAAATTGTTCCAAACAATGCATCGTCCTCGGGTGCGGATGTAGGTTTTTATGTTAAAGAGGTGCACAATTTGTAGACAAGGAGTCTAAGGTCTCCATCTTGTCTACAGTGGGGCAAGTCCCCTATATACTCCTAAGAATTAGTTATTAGACGATGTAAATACACAAATGTAGCTATAAAGAAAATTGTATTGTCTAATTTAACAACAATCTGCAGCCATTTTTTTTAGTGGTCACTTGATGGGTGTGCCCCGTCAAAACCCACACCTGATCCTATAGTAAGTACCGTAATAATCATTGTATAATGTTGACGGTTTGGGTTAGTGTTATGGTATTTAACACCACTTTCAACAATATTACAGTTATATTGTGGCCGTCAGTTTTATTGGTGGAGGAAACCAGAGAAAACCACCGACCTGTCGCAAGGCACTGAAAAACTTTATCACATAATGTTGTATCGAGTAGACCTTGCCTGAGCAGGAAAATCACTGTTACTTGAGAAATATCATAAAATTTAGTCTATTATATTATGTAATTTTATGAGCAAGTGATTGTTTAATGCCAAAATGATCAGCTATATCGTGGTAATAAGTTTTTAACGAGATGATGATAATGTCTGTTTAGTACTTTATAACACTAGCACTGAAAAACAGTCTTAAGGTAGACACGTGGCTCCACTTTGACACATTATCACGACTCCGACCCAATTAGTCTGATCTTACTCCATACTGTTGTGTGCTTAGCGGAGAAACAGTTGGTATAAATTTTATAGTCTTGGGTTTTAACCCACTATCTATCACATTCGAAGCGAGCACTAACCACAAAGGCAGTCTGCTAATATTGTGTTTGCGTTAGCTAGTTTAACATAAAGAAATAGTTCTAAACAATGCATCATCCTCGGGAGCGGATGTAGGTTTTTATGTTAAAGAGGTACACAATTTGTAGACAAGGAGCCCATCTTGTCTACAGTGGGACAAGTCCCCTATATGCTCCTAAGAATTAGTTATTAGACGATGTAAATACACAAATGTAGCAATAAAGAAAATTGTATTGTCTGATTTAACAACAATCTGCAGCCATTTTTTTTAGTGGTCACTTGATGGGTGTGCCCCCGTCAAAACCCACACCTGATCCTATAGTAAGTACCGTAATAATCATTGTATAATGTTGACGGTTTGGGTTAGTGTTATGGTATTTAACACCACTTTCAACAATATTTCATTTATATTGTGGCCGTCAGTTTTATTGGTGGAGGAAACCAGAGAAAACCACCGACCTGTCGCAAGGCACACTGACAAACTTTATCACATAATGTTGTATCGAGTAGACCTTGCCTGAGTATAGGTAGTTATAAATCCAACTACCATATGATCATGACCCTGTATAATGTATCGGCTAAATTGTTGTTTTAAAAAACAGAATTTAAAATGTTTTGTACCTATGAATAAATTTGAGCGAGTTTGGTAGGCGAGAGGTTAAAAAAATTCCCATAAATTTAATTCTTTATTTTCACAATAAATATATCATATTCTTAACCAACTATATATTGTAAAAAAAAAAAAATATATCAACAATATTATTCAAATTGAATTTTTGGAAATGAAAAATTTGGAATGTTTAATACATGTAGAACTAAAAAATACATTATCTCTCTAAAATATCCTGTTATATATATATATATATATATATATAAAAGGAATACAACTTACAATATCATTGATTTTAATTATCAACAACAGTACGTGTATCATTTGATAGTACAATATAACCGCATTGTTAAATTATTGTAAAACAAATGCCACACAGAGAATCTTTGAACAGTAACTAATCAGTGGGATAGTATGTATATCCAGATGCTTGAATGTTTGATAATGTTGTGAACACTGCACCAACTACGAACAATGCCAGAAAAATAAATGAACTTGATAAAAAATCATTGAATTTAATGTTTCAATGTTTTCCTGAACAAATAATGTAATAGACAAATGAATTGAGACCTACAACTATTTCAGTGAAACAAAGGATACTGCAATGTAAAACCTTATTTCAAAACGGAACAAACAAAAAGTGGACGGATATATAAACATGAATAAATAAATAACATAAAAACAACAGGATCAGAAAATAATGGAGATTAAACAATATTAATACCGTATTTACTGGTGTATAATGCGTGGGATTTTACCCAGATTATTTATTTTGTAGGAGGGATGCGCATTATAGACAAGAACAATGTGTTTCACTCTTTTTCAGACCGGAAAATTACATGTCGGCCATTTTTTCTTTTTCTTTTTTTTTTTAAAGTCGTCCGTTTCGTATTTTTATATTTGACACTATCCCACAAAAATAATAAATTAAATAAAATGAGCCTAATAATGTATTTATTAATGATGAATTACAACTGTCTTGTGAAATCGTTTTTGTAAAGGTTTACCTTTGTTCGAGAATAAAATCAATACACCAATTGTATGTATTACGTGACAAGATAGTGTGACCGACCACGCGTAAAATAATCAATACTGTGTTGCCGATAAGAATATAATAAGTGTGTGTATAAGTGTCATAATCCATTATCCACGGTATAGACTGTCAGGCTATGTTTATATAAGTAATTAAAGATTGAAATAAAAAGAAAAGAAACAATAAAATGGATTTGTCAATTGTAATCATATCAATAATAACCTGATTAACAATAAAGGTAATAATTATGAAAAAATTGTATCTAACAGCACAAATGTTTATGAGCATTAATATCAAATTTTAATGTCTTTTAACACCCATCAAATTCTTCATCTGTGTCAATTATTGATTGCTTTTATTTGATCTTTAATTATTATTACCGCGGAATTAATTATTATTTAATTTCGGTAAGATTCGGAATTTAAACATGTATTTACCGATGTTGTGCTACATTTCGTATCCACTACTAAACATCCGGACACAAAAAAATTGTAGGAAAACGACATATTAAAACTTAAAAGAATTAATATTTTTCAATATTATTCAAGTTTAAAGAATATAAATAGTTCGAATATTCACTCAGAAGAAGAGACAAGCTCAAAGCTATCAAAAATATATACGATTGACATTTAATTCTTACATTTCCGACCACGATTTTTTTCAAAAGTCCATGCGCATTATAGACACAAACAAGTTTTTTTCTGGAGATTTTCAAGGCCAAGAGGGGGTGCGCATTATGCACCAATGCGCATTATAGTACCCTAAATACGGTAGTTGTTTTTGACAGAAAAACGTATGTCTACCCTCTCCCCATTTTGAGAAATATTCCAAGTCAAAAACACAGTAACACCTTAAAAATGGTCCTCTCAAAATGTTATACAGTGGAACCTGTCTAATCCAACACACCAAGGGACACAGGAAATGTGTCGTATTGTACAGGATGTTGGAATACTCAGGTTTTATTTTAGTTAACATAAATATTTTGGGACCATAAATTTTTGTCGGATGTCAGCTAAACTCAGGTGTCGGATTGCACTGTTTGATATTTGATTCTAGATAAGGTAATAAGCAAGCATGCAAATTTTGAAGGAATTCCCCTATTAAATTGTCGGAGGATCTGGGTGTACAATTTTTGTGATGGACGAATGGACAGATAGGACGTAAACAATTTATCTCTCTCCAATAGGGAGAGACATAATTATTCAATTTTCTTTACTGCGTTGATTGGTATAAATCATAGTAAGGGTGGGTTATGGTGTTCAATGCAACTTTCAACAATATTTCAGTTATATTGTGGCTGTCAGTTCTATTTCAATGAAAATACTACTATAATGGGCTGCTTTACTGGATTAATTAAATAACCAGACTTCAATGTTTACATATTTTCCAATATAATCTAATTTCAAGAAAAGTGGTACTAAAAAGAACATTAAAAAAAAATAAAAAACAACCAAACAAGGGAGGTAATTAGATTACCCTTAAAATGTGTGAACTGTACACAAAAACATGTATTTATTGATTTATAGTAAAAATGCACACAATTATGATCCATAGTACTGATTACCAGATGAATACACATTTTATTTTACAAATAAATAAAATATAACAATCATAAAAACATGAAACCTCTGTAGTTCTAATGACTCACTGATATGTACAATATGTAAAGGGAACTTACAATGTAAAGGGCATTCCACAGCAGCTTGGCACCGGTCAAATTGCCCGTTTAATTTCATTTTTTCTCCAGCTAAGTTTGTTTTAAAAAATGTAAATATCAAAGTGAAAGTAAAATGCAGCTTTGTTTTGCATACTGGTTTTGTAGGATCCCCCCTTCTACTTTAGTATTATCACATCCGACTTGAAAATGAGTGGAATACCCTGAATGTACCATTTCTACTGATGTATTCAAAGAAAAGGGTTTCATTAAAATTCTATTTTTTCAAATGACCAATAGAAATGGAATATAAATTTTAACTACTCATACAATTTACTTAAAACGTAAATTAAAAATGCAATCAACTTTGATCTTTTCTGTAATGTATTTCACGTCACATTCATTCAATACTTCAATACTGACCGTCCGTTTTCTATGATACTGTTAATTAAATATGAACACAGCTGTATAAATTATTATTTAACTAAATTCAGTCCAATTCATTGTCATCCCAGTCGGCGAGTGGGTGTGTGTTTTTATCAGCTGATTCTGACTTGACAACAGGAGAATCGTCAATAACGACTTTACTTGGGTCCATAATACCTGTCTTAGTAAAGTTTGTATCATCCATTGATTTCATTTCTTGTAACAATTGTACGGAATGTTCATTTTGGACGGAATCATAGGATGGCGTGAATTCGGGATTTATATCTTTCAGATCTGCTTCGGATGTCTCTTCTTCCACAGCAAACTCGTTCATTTCATCGATGAGCGATTGTTCTGGTTCATCGATTTCAAATCTTAAATCTTCAGATTCTGGATTTGTCTGCATTTCTTCAATTAAAGGCTTACTACTAGACTGTGACGTAACCTCCTCTATCAGAAGTTTAGATGATGAGGTCACCTCTTCATCTAGGGGTTTATAGGGTTCCTCTACAGCCTCATCCTCCGATTCTGAGTCACTATCATCGTCAAGGATTTCAATCTTTGGCTTGAATGCCTGTTAATAAAAAAAAATCATATTCAATCTTAGGTAAACATTTTAATTTCAAATTATGGATTATATTACTTTGTATTAAGTTTATAAATGAAAGTGTTAGGTCATTTTTAAAACTAGTAAAAGGTAACCTGCAAAGATCCCTAAAACATAAAGAGGTCTGGATAAGGAACATTATATGAATCAACATAGCATACTGATATATCAAATCTACAATCAGATTTGAAGTCATGCCTACATGTATAGAATGTATGCTGAAATCACATGAATTAAATAGGGTTAAATCATTCACAGAAATAAGAAAGCATTTAGTTTTCTTTAGTAATATTTTGTATGACTGTAGATAATAATTTAATATTGATCACACTTTCTGTGTATGACTATCTAATATTACCTTTTGCTAGGTAAATTTCTTTAGTATTTTTATATCTAGTTTTCTTTCTTTCCTATTCAATTTTTTTTATCTAACATAATTTTTTTAAGAAGTTTGATTTGTGTCAAGAATAAAACAGACCAGAAAATATGGCAATCCTATATGCCATACAGACAAAAAGTGTGTGATGCCCAATACTTACATCATGTGAATTAACATCTTATTGAATGACTTGGAATAGAAAACTCTGCTTAAGATTTTACTCAGAAAATTAATTTCTGAATAGGGTTAGGGTTATGGTGTTTAACATATATTTCAACAATATTTCAGTTATATCATGACGGTCAGTTTTATTGGTGGAGGAAATCAGAGTACCACGAGAAAACAACTGACCTGCCCTCAGTCACTGACAAACTGTTATATTTTATTTTTAAGGATTTATTGCAATTTTTAGTCGGTTCATGAAGAAATAACCTCAATCAGGTTGTACACACTGTGTAACCGACGTAGCAGGTTACGCAAGGGTGTGTACAAACTGACTGAGGTTATTTCGAATGAACCGAACAAATAATTTCGATCAATCCTTCTAAAATAATTCAAACTTTTTTTGTGATAATATTGAAAAATATATTAATTTATTTCAAAATAAGGCAAATAATCGGAAATAAATTTAAATAACCCCAAAGGTGCCTCATTTAAAGAAAATCTCCTGATGACAACGGCATGCGACGCCTTGAGAATGACGTTTATTTTCAGATTCAGTACATATACAAGTACCCTCAACTTTTTAAACCAATCAAAACACGTATAAAATGACATGTGACTTTAAAATTAATTTATTAAAATTTGTAAGAGTTAATTTGAACTCTCCATCTGCTTCTTAACATAAATTAATAGATAAAAAAAAATCAATAAAAAAATAACAACTCACCTTCTCTTGACCTTGTGCAATGATTTGTTCACTGACATCTACATCTTCTAATTCAGGAAGATCCTACAAAATAATTTAACGTTCAAGTTGAAAATCTGCATTCAAGTTGACAATCTACATGGTAGAACATTAATATTAAGATTACAATTTAAGTATGATTTATTTTTATAATACTCTCATTTACAATATATTAGGATCATGGTTTTATTTACATTTTATCCTGCATTGGTTCTGCTTGCATTGACTAGATAAATATTTGTTATATAAGGTTACTGACCAAGATATCCTTTTTCTGGTACCTGATCCATGTTGAGCGACGGTAAGAAACGGTAACAGTATAAGCATGGGGACTTCTCACAGAGGACACCATCAAAAATGATTAGAGCAATGATTGTTTTGGTACTTTTTAGACAATTTGGCAGTTATTTGTGGTTTTTTGTTTTTGACATTGTAGGGTAAATACAATAATTGTCTGAAAATATAAAATTTATTTGCACTCACTGAGAAACAGCATGGAAAAGCTTTATACCAAATGCTCACTGATCTACCTGTTTTGAAAGCTTGTACAAATATATTATATATTTTCCACCAATATATTGTATACATATATTGTATGTTTTATTTACTTTGAGAAGATGTTTTTATTAGGATGATTGTTTTATTTCATTTACTTCCAGAAGATGTTTTTTTTTTCATTATAAGTAAATGTATAAAATATCAAGACAGACACATAGATAGTAAATAAATACAATATGATGCATTGAAAACAATTCTTTAGAAATGAACACATGTATTAGTTGTCATCGTTTTCATTTGATATGAAGGGGCCGTTGTGGCTGTGATCGTATGGTTAGTTGTATTTACAACTACCTGTGTAATCAGTGCCTATCAAAACTAAAGTTGTGAGTTCAAATCCCGTTCATGGCGAGGTGTATTCGATACAACATTATGTGATATAAAGTTTGTTGCCAACTTACGACAGGTCAGTGGTTTTCTCCACTAATAAAACTGACCTCCACAATATAACTGAAATATTGTTGAAAGTGGCATTAAACACCATAACCTTAACCCTAATACATACATCTAACTCATCTTCTTCATCCTGATTTCCTGCAAGTATAAAAAATATCATTATATATATGCATAGAATACCGAATGTTTTGAAGGTCTAGTCGGACATTATCACTAGTATTGCAGTGAGACAGAAATTGTTTTTATGGATAATGTTAAAATGTATTTGATGCCACACTGATTGATAATTTTCAGCATCAGAGTCAGATTGTTGATACTGACAATACCACTGGGTGAGATCAAAGGAAAAATGTCCAACTAACAGATAAAGATTGGATATCATATGGTGATATTAAGACAATAAAATCAGTAAAACAAATGTGAACTGTGAGCTAATGCTCACTTATTATACCCCCGCTCTTCCGCAAACAGGAAGTAGGAATGTGACGGGTCCAAAAACGCTTCCCACAATATGGGGTACCTATATGAAGCTTGTGACCAAATATCAGATTTCTGCCATCAATAGTTGCTGAGAAAAATGCGACAAAAAATATCTTGGGATGGACAGAAGGACAGCGGAGGTATAATAAACAGCTCTGATAAGGAAGCATGATGTGACTATAACAGACCTGTATGAATAAAAAACGACAGTGTATATTCCATTAAACCACATCTATGGTGTAAGGGTTAGTGTATTTACATCCAATGCGGTATATCATGGGTCCAAGCCCCGGTTGGGTCAAATCAAAGACTACAAAATTTGTATTTGCTGCTTCTCTACTAAGCATGCAGCATTAGGGAGAAAGAGGAAAGACAGGTTGGTTCTGAATCAAGATAATGTGTCCAAGTGGGGCGACATGTGTACCCAGTGTAATGTTTCAGTAAATTAGCACTATGGAAATCCAACTAAGGGTTCTGGCTTAGTACAAAGTGGACATCATCATCTCATTGAAATCCAACTAAGGGTGCTGGCTTAGTACAAAGTGGACATCATCATCTCATTGAAATCCAACTAAGGGTGCTGGCTTAGTACAAAGTGGACATCATCATCTCATTGAA
>MJUT01055631.1:536638-593766 GCA_002080005.1 Gigantidas platifrons | reverse complement strand
GGACATCATCATCTCATTGAAATCCAACTAAGGGTGCTGGCTTAGTACAAAGTGGACATCATCATCTCATTGAAATCCAACTAAGGGTGCTGGCTTAGTACAAAGTGGACATCATCATCTCATTGAAATCCAACTAAGGGTGCTGGCTTAATACAAAGTGGACATCATCATCTCCTTGAAACCCAACTAAGGGTGCTGGCTTAGTACAAAGTGGACATCATCATCTCATTGAAATCCAACTAAGGGTGCTGGCTTAGTACAAAGTGGACATCATCATCTCATTGAAATCCAACTAAGGGTGCTGGCTTAGTACAAAGTGGACATCATCATCTCATTGAAATGCAACTAGTTCTAGTCATGATATAGTTGAAAAATTGCTCATTTGGCATTAAACAACAATCACTCGCTCGCTCACTCTATAAAATAAAACTTTTACACTGAAATACATGTATTTACCAAATTAAAGATTAAAATAAAAACAAAATCAATCAGTAGTAAATAGTCTTACCTGTATCTGTTATGAAGATTCTGGTACTGTCTTCACTTGTAATATTTTCTGGGAAAAAAAAGTTAAAAATGTGAGAAATAAAGGGAGATAATAAAAAAAAGAAAAAGAAAAAAAGCTTCCTATTGCATAAAAGTGTGAAAATGCTACAAGAACTGATCACGGAAAACTTAATGTTATCACCTGTCCAAAAGAGAAAGTATTGTCATTTTTCACAAAAAAATGTGAAATATATCTGAAATGAAAAGAAAACGCAGTCTTTCCTCACGTTATTTTCAACAATGTACTAAGGTTGTTAAGAGAGTTGTTTTAAAATCACTTCAAGAAAAACAAAGATATGGTATGACTATTGATCGAACAAAAACAGTAGACCATAATGTCCTTGAAATTTGATGAGTATATAAAAGGTAGAAGTATATATTTTGTTATAATAAATCTCTGTCATAATAATTGCTCTATCCATATATCACAAAGATCCATATCAGAAAAAATGGTGAATATGATAAAAAAAAAACCCAACTCCAATGAGAAATCCTAAAGACAAGCTGTACTGTATGTGTAAGTATTATCTATATACAGTGACAGCTGTCTAAACTGAACCTCCTTTGGAATCAATTTCTATATTTGGAATAGACAGGTATTAAGTTTATACAGATTAAATTAACAAAGATTTTCTACATTGTGACTTTCTTTGAAGTTCAGTTTATACCAGATTGTACTTTTATTCTGACAGGATAGACTACAAAATAAAGTTTAAAGCAGTTTTTCAGTCAAAGACATGAATAATCCTACCAGAATTCTTTATTCTTTGAAAAGAGCATTACCGTATGACCTATGTATAATGCGCTAGTATTCTACATATATTCTTTATTTTGCAGGAGGGGCGTGCATTATAAACAAAAAACAATATGTTCCCTTCTTTTTTCAGACCAGGAAATCACAATCACATGCCCGCCATTTTTGGTGTTTACTATTGTCAACATGCAAGCTTACACTTAATCTGTGGAGAAACAACCTACTTTTTGTTGAGAATATTCCGTCCTCGTCCTCTGACATCTTTCCTGTTATGACAGGAATGTCCTCCTCCTCTGTCTGTCCGTCCACATCAGATTTAAGTTTATACGACCCTGTCAACCAATCAATACTATCTATATCAACTTCTCCTTCTTCTCCCCTCTCTTTCATTTCTTTTTCTATTTTCTTCTTCATTCCTGTCCTTCTGATTTCACTCATTGCTGAAAATGTATTATATTATATTAAGGATTGATGTACTAGTATATATACAATGTAAATATATATATATATCCTGCACTCATCAGTCAAATTGCATAGACTGGATAATTTTTTTGCAATATATGGTCACTGTTAATAAAAAGAACAAACATTTGCTGGCTCAGAATCATGATAATTTGTCCTAGTGGAGCGAAATGTTTACTAGCAGACTATAAAAATCCAACTAAATGTGTTGGTCTAGTACAAGTCAGACATCATCATCTTATCGAAATGTAGCTTGTTCTCACCATAATATAGCTGAAAAATTACTCATCAATCACTCAAACTTACTCCCCTCCCCCCAAAACAATGTTTGCTTATCTTACCTGCCACACTATCATCTATCTTCTTTCTCTCTCTCCTTATCCACTCATCTCTTTCTTTCTTTTCTGCTTCTACTCCCCCTTCAGCCCTTAAATAGAGAACAGAATTAGATGTAACAAATTATAAACAGTGAGGGGTCGTCATCTTGAGTGCATGGTAGTGGGGTTTATAACTACCTGTGCAATCAGTGCCTATCACAACTAAATTTGTGAGTTCGAATCTGGATCAGGTGACGTGTACAACATTATGTAATAAAGTTTGTCAGTGACTTGTGGCAGGTCTGTGGTTTTCTTCAGGTATTCCAGTGACCTTCACTAATATACCGCCCCGATATAACTGAAATATTATTGAAAGTGGTGTTAAACACCATAACCCCCTAACCCTATAAACGGTGGATTGTTTTTTTTTTCACAGAAATTGATTTTGAAAACAAATTACATACATGTAATTAATGAGAGTACCTTATTATAACATCTGATTATGATTAAATTAATTCAAGCAACAACAGCTGATCATGATTAACATCAGGTTAAAGGTCAAAGTCTGAGGTGTTCACACTTTTTCCTTTAAAATACAGTCAAACCATACTTTCCTTTAGTTCCTACAGTTAAACCTGCATCAAAGGGCACCTCTAAAATCGCTGTCTATAAAGGTGCAGCCTCATTTTTCTCCATCAATGAATAGTGCATATAATTTAAACCTGTATATAAAGGGCATATTTTCAGTTTCCCTGAGTGCCCTTTATTTTCAGGTTAGACTGTATTGTAATGATCTATCTATTGACACTTATGCTGAATATTTTTGGAATCGAAACACTAAATTTGTTCTGTCACATGCAAATGAAAATTGATTTTGATTTACAAATGTACACAAAAAGTGCAGCACACTACTTAAGACATAGGATAACTAATGTATGCTGATATATACTTTATACAGTTAAAATATATTTTTAAAAAATGCCGAAACATTGCTTAAGTTGGTGTTAAACACCAATCAATCAATCAATCAATCAAAAAGAAATTTCTAAAATATTCATCATCTAGTAAAAAAAAATTCACACAAAATAATTCTTACCAGGCTTCTGCACATGCTCTGTCTTTAGGGAACACTGGTCTGTCATCCAAATAATTCAAATGTTTCTGTAAATAAACACACATTAAAAATCATTTTAAAATCAAATGATAAAATTCATTTAGCCCTGCATTTATGAGAAAAATCACACAAATGAAGCACTTATCAGATAGAAGGTTACAATATTACATTATAGTCGTGATCATATGGTAGTTGGATTAACATCTACCTGTGCAATCAGTATCTATCACCACTAATGTTTTGAGTCTGAATCTGCTCATGACGAGGTGTACTAGATACAACATATTGTGATAAAGTTTGTCAGTGACTTGCGACATGTCGGTGGTTTTCTCTGGGTACTCCGGTTTCCTCCACCAATAAAACTGACAGCCACGATATAACTGAAATATTGTTGAAAGTGGCGTGAAACACCATAAACCACCACCACATTCTTTATTATTAAATTCTACGATGTTCCGATTTAATTTTTGGAACTGTTCTAATGGTATGGTATATCTTTGTTTTTTTCACTTTCCTATTACAAAAATTATGTCAAATCATATACTTACACATTTGACAATGAAATTCTTTCTATAATTCTTTAAATTCCTAATAACTGTATTTCCCATTAAATTCAACACTTTCTGGAAAAAAAAAACAAAAAAACATTTAATAATTATTGGAGTGAAAAGAACCAAAAGCTTTCTACAATAATACAATGCAGTAGGGCAATCTGAATGGCTTCGTATAAGACATGCCATGGTTGTCTAAAATAAAAATTGAAAAAAAGACAAGACATGATTTTCACAAAAATATAACTTTAGTTACGTAAATAAACTTATACATGTAGATGTAATATTGTTTCAATCTACAGAAGATGTTGAAAACACATAAATGGTTAAAATTGGCTCAGCAGTTTTAGATGAAATATCAAAAGTATGAACATTTACAGACGACAACAGAGTCAGAAGACGGGATGCCAATTGCAAGTGATGGCAATTGCTCACATGACCATTTGGATCAGGTGAGCTAAAAAGAGAAAAGTTCTACCAGTCATTTGATGACCAATGGCATGAAGAGAACATTCATTGCTATTAAAGCTACGATGAAACAAAAAGGCTTATGATGTATAAGGGTAATAACAAAATTACCGAACAGTGAGCAATCTTCCATATTATGTATTGATAATTGTAAACCGTGTATAAATTGAAATTGTAATTTTAATAAATCTTGATATTTGTTGAAAATAGGTGCTGGAGACAATTTGTGGGTCTTGATTCGCAGATTTCAGAACTGTGCATGACCTACATGTATATGTATGTCTGACAGGTTAAAATCTAATTAAAAAAAGCGGTGATATATACTTGAAATATTACTGAAATTGATGCTAAACAAATACAACAGATTCATTTAAATGTACATGTATAATTTAGTGCACATGACACATTTCTGGAATAACCATCATCAAGTATGCACAAAGTCAAAATATTGTGAAATCAGATAGCTAAAATGAATTCCTCACCAGATTCTTCATGGCAGCAAACACTTCTAGAACTTTTGGATCATCCAGTTTGTTATGTGACAGGTCAACACAACTCAAGGTATCACATTCGGCCAAATGTTCTATGTCTTCAACAGTAGTGAGTCTATTATGGGATATGTACAGCGAATTTAATTTTGGTATGCATGCTGAAAGAGAAGAAAATGTGGAATCATAAAATAATATACAGTCAAACCTACCCGTGCAGTCACCTGTATTAAAAGGTCACATTTTTCTTGTCCTGTCGTAGAAAATTCCATATGAATTGAACCTCTTTTAAGAGGTCACCTGTCTTATAAGGCCACTTTTTCTTTGTCCCAAAGGTGACCTCTTAATACAGGTTGACTGTACCTGTATGTAAGAAGAGTTTGAAGATATTAAATGGGTAATATCGTTGATTTTTGTGATTATTTTTGTCCAGATATTTTTTACAAAGACCACAATAAAAAGATAAACTAACACTAATTATCGAGTTTAAAAGTAAAACGTCCATCCATTATCTTTTATTTTCATGAAAACACATCTAGAACATAAATTCCAGTCTGTACAACAATATAAGCTCCTATTCATATGACCTTAGGTGACCTTTTACTAGGCATGTGCGATGTCTGTTGTTGCAGGGGAAAAATGTATGCTGATGGAAAACCTGCACACTGTCGTATGAGAATTTGAACTGATTCTGCTAGAAATCGAAATACGAAAGAAGTTTTGGCGAATGTAATAAAACAAGAAGTAACATAGGCCACCAACATGACCGTTGGATGAAATTGAAGGAAGCGTTGAGAGTTCAAACTCATGCTGAAATGTGAACATCAGTGTCATTGCATATATAGGTCGGAAATTGTGACATGCATAATTAATGATGCTGGGAGATAAGCTGCACAGAAAAAACAGGTTTTATATTACATTTTGTACTTATACAAATAAATGTTTGTAATAACCAAATTTTACTAAATTAAGTTTCTATGTCTAATCTTACTTACAAATATTTTGAATTTTACTAATTCTGTTGCTGCTGAGATTCAATGTATCCAATAAAACAAGATGTTCCAGGTTTTCTATATCCGAGATGATATTTTGGTGTAGATAAAGACATCGTAACTCTGTCTGATGGTCTAAGTTTTCTATCTTACTCAGGCCATTACTCTCTAGCCATAAACATTTTAATCCTGTGTATTCTTCTAAAGCCTCTATCTTGAAAATACCTTAAATGGAAATAAAAAAAATTAGAGGCAAAACCAGCATATTACAACATGGTCTGTTGGCCTGGGGTCATAAAATCAGACATAAACACTGTGAGTTCAACCGAAAATTCCGAAATCACAAATTTAATTGTTATAATTCAACCAAACCATTGACTTTAATAGTCATAATTCAACCAAACTCTTGACTTAAATCATAATTGGGACCATCATGGCCGTGATTGTATGGTAGTTGATTGGATTTACAACTACTTATGCAATCAGTGCTTATCACCACTGATGTTGTGAATTCGAATCTCGATCAGGGCAAAGGTGTACAACATTATGTGATAAAATTTGTCAGTGACTTGTGACAGGTTGGTGGTTTTCTGTGTCCTTTGGTTTCCTCCAACAATAAAACTGACCACCCTGACATAACTGGAATATTGTTGAAAGTGACATTAAACACCATCAAACAAACAATCAAACATAAATCATAATTCAGCAAAAATCTTAACTTTAATATATAGTCCCTCTTGGCTTTCAAGAGGGGGAATTTGCAACCCAACCTTCCCCCTCCCCCAATGGGTGTATATTACATTCATTTTGAGTTGCAAAAAGAAACAGGGAAGTAAAAAAATTAATACATTATAGCAAGAAAGAGACCCCCATTAATGTCTGACCAAATAAAATTTACCTTTGTAATGTAGATACAAGACATCGTTAAGGTGTGGGGTTTGGTACAACTTCATATCTTTACAATGCTGCTTTAGGAATTTTTTTGTCAACCTGCAAAAAAAATTAACATTAAAAAATATATAGTATCGTTGAGTTTTTTTTTTTTGCGAGATACAAATCTGTTTTACTGGCTCCTCCGACCCAATACGGAACAAGTAAAACTAAATTTAAAACAATAAAATAATTGATTAACATCAGCAATTATTTGAAAATACAAATATAGTCATTTCCCAATTGCAAAACCTTTGTTACAAAGTTTACTAAAAAAAAAGAATTCAAAATCACCACACAACTTGCACATCTTTCAAAAAGCTATAAAGACTTTTTCAAATTTTGCAAACATCCTCAACCACATCGGTGACGTAATGGTTAGCATGCTTGCCTCGTGTGCGGTAGATCGTGGGTTTGAGCCCTGGTCTGGTCAAACCAAAGACTATAAAATTGGTATTTTTTGCTTCTTCATGGAGCACGCAGTATTAAGGAGTAAGAGCAAAGACTGGTTGGCTCGGAATCAGAATAATGTGTCCGAGTGGAGCGACAATGTCTACCTGCAGACTGTTGTTTCAGTGAGGTAGCACTATGAAAATCCAACTCAGCATGTTGGTCTAGAACAAAGCGGACCTCATCATCATTTCATTGTAAATTAATTTGTTCTCGCCATGATATCGCTGAAAAATTGTTAAATTAGCATTAAACAACAATCACTCACTCCAAACATTCCGACAGTAATTTATTAGAATTGATCTGCATTGTAAATGATCATACCTTGGCCAATCTCCTTCTTTTTCTTTTTTCTCTATTTCATTTTCTTTTTTCTTCTCTTCTAACATTCCATTTTCCTTTGGATCTGCTTTTAAATCACCTGAACAATCAGATTGTGCTGCTTCTAAAACGTAAATTAATAAGTTTTATATTAATAGTTATACAAAGAAAAAACAGACATGAAAACACATGCAATCAGATTGGTTGGTATATGATGATTAACCGTTAAGTTAACGCCACTCTCAACAATATTTCAGTTATTATATCGTTGGCGGTCTGTTTTTATTGGTGGAGGAAACCAGAGAAGCCGGAGAAAAGTACCGACCTGCCATAAGTCACTGACAAACTTCATCACATAATGTTGTATTGAGTACACCTCGCCATGAACAGAGTTTGAACTCACAACGTTAGTGGTGATAGGCACAGATTGCTGTAAATCCAACTATTATACGACCATGGCCATGATGGCCCCCATGCAATTAGAGTCTCAATTAAGTCTGTATGGCTTACCTGATAAAAGAAAGATTTATTGAACCATTATTGCACATTGCAACATATGTCAAATGTTGTCCCTCAGGACTTGAACCTCATGGGACATTCATTGGTATAAAATTTAAATTTCATATCACAATCCTCCTTCAATTAAAATACAATTTCCATTCCTGGTTATTAAGAAAATCTGTATTTTCAATTTTCCCCATTGTAATCTACTTTAAACTTTGATAATTTGATTTGATTAATTATGTTTAATGCCACTTTCAGCTATATCATGGCGACCAGTTTTAGTGGTAGAAGAAGCCGGAGTACCCAGAGAGAACTACCGGCCATGGCATGGGCAAGCAAACTTTAAACTTTGATTTGGAACTACAATGTCTATGAAACCATATACAAATGTATAAAAAAGCGGGTCAATATTTTTGTAAATTTGAATCAGAATATACATATCACAGTAATTATGCCCTTTTTGCTTTTTTCTCTATTGCAATCTAAGTTAATCTAACTTAAGGACTACAGGGATTAGACCCTGTCAAGAAAGATACAGTTGAAACCTTGTTCTTGAAATTAAATGAAAAGCACAATCTAAGACATGTAACATACCTTTTGTGTTGTTGAAATTTCTGTTGTTTTCTTTATCTTCAACGACCTCTATTTTGACCTTTACAGAATCTTCTTTCATGTTGGTTTCAACATTATCCTCAAATATTTCTTCTATTAGTGGCATTTTGTTGTGCAAATGTAGGATACCTGAAAAAGGAACAAACTCTCCTAAGGGTTTTCAAATAAAAATTCAAACAATGATATTTTAAGGAACAGTACTTAAAACCATACAGGGATTGTATGGTACCTAGCTAGTTGGATTTACAACTACCTTTGCAATCAGTTCCTATCACCACTAAAGTTGCGAGTTTGAATCCCGCTCAGGCGAGATGTAGTTGAAGTTGATACAACATTATGTGATAAAGTTTGTCAGTGACTTACGTCAGTGGTTTTCTCAGGGCACTCCGGTTTAACTCCCAACAATACGATATAACTGAAATATTGTTGAAGTGGCGTAAACCCTATAAACCTAAACCATACTGGCATACATCTTCTGAAAAGACAAATGACTATTTAATGTTTATTTCAAAAACCAACTAATATTAAAAAAAAAAACAAATAAAAAGAAATCACTGAATATTTGTTTACACTTCAACGAAAAGCATAAACTGACCCAAACCAGGTTAGGCAAGTATAACCTGTTCAACAATTTCAAATATTCCTTATAATTTAATTTTTACAACAAAATTGAATGATTCCTCGATTTTAATTACGATTATTTTGTGTGACTATTTGAATTTGTTGTTGGCGGAGGAACACGTTGGTGACGTCACAATACCAACACAGGTTATCAAGCAGAGCCAAAAAAATTTCCAGGCGGATTAGCCAATCAGATTGCATGATTCAAATCAAATTAAATTATTTCATCATAGAGTCCTATGTTAAACCTTCGTCCTATGACGCAGGTCATCTTGGATTACCGGGGGCCGTCGTGATCATATTGTAGTTGGATTTAAAACTACCTCTGCAATCAATGCAATTGTCTATCACCACTGAAGTTGTGATTTCAAACCAGGTGTACTACTCGATACTATATTATATGTGATAAAGTTTGTTAGTGACTTGCGACAGGTTGTTGGTTTTCTCATGGCACTCTGGTTTCCTCTACCAAAAAAACTGACCACCACAATATAACTGAAATATTGTTGAACGTGGCACTAAACACAATAACCCTAATCCATCTTGGATTTATTATCGACAAAAACACATATATTTGATTTGAGTAAAGGGCAATCCAAGGAACATTCCAGCTAACATTTTTGTATATTACACTTGAGTTACTGAATTTTTTACAAATTATTTTTAATTTTTTGGTGAAACTATGTATGACAGTACACTCGAATTTCGTCGATGAAAATGTCATGCGCAGTGTAGCACTTCACCGGAAGCAGAATGGACAGGACCGAAGATACATTCGTGTTGGAAAATTAACGGTACTTGTTTATAGTTTAATAAAAAAATACAACCATTCTGCACTTCGATTTTGTGTCTTTCTTTACATAACTGAATGACCCTGACCCAACTTCCTCTAGAATTACCCTTCCTCTATGCCACACAACTCGAATTTTGACAATACGCATTACATGTCATAAAAATAATAAACGGGGAAAAAAATTAACATTGCTTAGTGAAATATATTGAAGAAAAATCACTTACATGTAACCTTTATGTCGAGTTGTCCACAAAAAATATCCATCTGTATTTTTCAATTCTATTTAACAATTTTTTAATCCTCATTTTTTTAAAGTCACAAAAAGTCAACAATTGAAAGAAGTCAACAGTTCATAAAAACGCTAAAATGAACATATTTACAGCTTGTTTCTCCAAGATAATATGGTTACTTGCAGCAGTGCGGGTGACGTAAAATCAACGAAATACGAGTGTGGACGAAATTCGAGTGGTTGGCTATACATGCATTCAAATCAATGGTTTACAGCACAAGGGCTTGTTACGAATTATTGTTATCCCTCGACTGACAACTCTAAAAAACCAGTTGTCAGTCGAGGTAAAAAAAATAATTCGCAACAAGCCCTTAGGCTGTGTAACATGTCAGTTGAGGTAAAAAAAAATAATTCGCAACAAGCCCTTAGGCTGTGTAACAGTGTGTTTAGAGGAGTAGAACTCTTAACAAGTTAATATTTTTACTGTCCTATTCTTAGATCTTACCTCTTACTCTATCTTAATAAGTTTATTTTATATATAATGAAAGACACTTACCCGTAAGAAATACGAATGTTCTCGATGCCGTACTTTCCAGAACAATAACAATGTTGTCAGTTTTGGAAGATTACCAAAATTGTTAAAACCCACCCGGCGTTTTGACTGTCTTTGCACGTTTATAAATCGGAAATACATGAAATACTCTTCAACTGATAAATATTTGCTAAAATAATATACATGCAAATTGAAAAATATACTTACTTTTATTTCAAACTAAATCTTCTGAAATGTTTTATATTTTCTGTACTGATATGTCGAAACTTGAAAAACATGTGTCGATGTAAACAATAATGGCGGCGTAGTAACACAAAAGGGAGATAATTTTCAATGCGCACCTGGTGGTAGAGTTTATTACCGCAAATTTACTAGAATTAAGTGGGAAAAAAATACCACTGTCGGAACAGACAGTTCCAAAAACCAATAGATAACTCACAGAAAGAGGCAAAATCGATATCATTAGCACACAAATACATGACTTATCACTTTCTTGGTTTGGTACAGACACTCCAATGAAAAGTGGCGGGGTTTGACTAGTTTGAAGCCCTCCCTTGAAAAAAACCAAACCCTCTTTATGAAATGATGATCAATGCCAACCCTCACATATTGAGTGATAAGTATATTATAAAAAAACACTTTTTTTTTAAACAGGATTGTACCATTTCTCTTACATCACCTCCTGAGCTAAAGTCGGTGACAGGAGTATACAAAATAATATTTTTTTGTAACTACACCGATTTAACATTTTATAGTCCCATACTTGAATAATTCCGATAAACTATATTGGTTATTTAACAATGAAGAACCTAAAATATATATAACGATTTCAACTTTTAAAAAACAAGTTTTGAAACAAGAAAGGCACGTATTATAATTGTATGACAGTAACAATGGCATTATATATCATTATTATTTATTTATGTAAAACTCTATCTATATTTGGATTATTTCTGTCTCTTATGTAAAACTATCTGTATGCCTCTAGAAGAGGGCCCGAATTGGAAATAAAGATATTGTATTTTATTTGATAAGCAAAAATTAGTTTAATAAATATGTTTTTTTTATATATAAACTAAAATTGCGTCCGACATTTTACACTTGATAAAATTGACAATGATAAATATGAATCTCATTTTATACAAGATCAACCACTCCAAAAATTGAAATAAATTTTAAATCCTAATTTTGAACTTTTGTCAGCTGTGGGAAACTTTTTGAAGCAAGGTATAGATTTGCGAGGGTAAAGTCCACGTTGGCCAAGGCTTTGTCATTTCATTTGTATATTTGTGATTTGTATTATTTTGTTTAGTTTATAACCCTATGGGTGTAATTTTGCAAATAAAGATTATATTATTATATTAATACACGAATAAACAATACAATTATGCTCAGTGGAAAATATATTGTAAAGGGGTCCACATTTTTTCAAATGCGAAAATGGCATTGTTTTTCTTTGCTAATAAAAACATAGACATCAAATTTAGTGCACACGACGCGTTTCTGGAATAACTACCAGTATCATCAGGTACGTTTCTGGAATAACTACCAGTATCATCAGGTACGTTTCTGGAATAACTACCAGTATCATCAGGTACGTTTCTGGAATAACTACCAGTATCATCAAGTACGCTCAAAGTCGAAAGGTTGGAAAGCTAACTAATTTTTAACAGTTTTGGGAGCAAGTAAACCAAGGGACCTCAGGATCGCCAAAATCTGCTAAGGTCACCTATGCCTGAGGGAGGAGGACATTAGTTTGCATAATGATTACATTCCATTTGTATTAAGGAACTGTAAATTTCAATAACAAATATATCTAATAACATGATTGAATAAACCATGAGAGGTTTGAAACACTGACTACTGGGTGGATAATACCCTCAGGGACTAAGATATAAGAGATACGATTTTTATTTTCGAATTATCGGCCCATATGAGCATAACAATCAATATCAAATAAAGTTAATAATACAATAAATAATAATCAATAATATTAAAGAAAATATAAGGCAGTACACAGTACTGAACATGATTCTGATTCAGTAATACTGTTACTGGGCTCGGCCCAAATTCCATCCACTGTACAATGGGAGATAACTCCGATTGTACAGTGTTGGAATTCCCACACAGCTTTGCAAATAAAAGAAACATAATGCATATATATATATATATAAATCAGTGCAAACAATGTGGCATCTGAGAACAATGAGAGACTCCACATATCAAACCATCTTTTCTCGCATTTGAAAGTTTTCATATATTATATCACTTATGAAAGATATACATCAAAAATACAAATTGTTGTCCACCAGCAGAAGTATCCACCCAGTGATAGTAATAAAAACGTAGATATCAAATTTAGTGCTACAAATTATATTAGATATTGACAACATTTTTATTAACAAACGCAGAAAAGTATAGACATGTATATATGTTGTATGTATTCTCAATACATTTTTACAACATTGCCTATCACCACTGACGTTGTGAGTTCGAATCCCGCTCAGGCGAGGTGTACTCGATACAAGATAATGTGATAAAGTTTGTCAGTGACTAATTGCGACAGGTCGGTGGTTTTCTCCGAGTACTCCAGTTTCCTCCACCAATAAAACTGACCACTATGACATATAACTGAAACATTGTTGAAGGTGGCGTTAAACACCATAATCCTAACCACAGAAGCATGTTTTTTTCTCTCCAAATCTTCATGATTTAAATACAGACATTCATTATTTGTTTACAATACTGTCAATATATAAATTATGCTATCGAAGAAATCAATTTTGTTTTCTGTTCAATATGTGTATATATTGCCCGGGTGGCTCAATGAGTTAGGTCGCTGGATCTAACAACTCATACTTGCCTATCACCAATACGGCGTGGGTTCGCGCCCGGCTTTGTAAATTACAAAAAAGAGTACACTCGACTCGCAGCCGCAAGTGATAAAGTTTACCAGTTACTTGCCCATGGTCGGTGGTTCTCTCAGGGTACTCCGGCTTTCCCCACCACTAAAACTGGTCACCGTGATATAGCTGAAATATTGTTGAAAGTGGCGTTAAAACACCAAAAATCAAATCAAAATCAATATAAAACTATATACATTTTGAGAATAAAAACAACCTTCCTTACTTCTGCAAACTTTTCAAAAGCGGACACGAATTAATTTAATTAATTAATTAAAAAAATAAAAAAAATAAAAAAATGCAAAAAATTGAAATTGCCATAAAAAATGGTAAAAATTGTAAAATATACTAAAAATGTAACTTTATTAAATGCCAAACCAGGCATGCGCCGGAAAATAATCATCAGTATGTTGATGGATGTTCCGTAAACAAAGAAGAATTCAAGATAATAATTTGGAAAATTGTAGTTTTAAATTACATAATCTACAAATACGTTTGTCCACTGTGATTGGCTGTACTACATGTAAATGTTTGTTAATATGCATGTGTTGTGTACATTGTATGATAACATTTTACACAATAATGGACGGTGGTCAGCGGTATAAAGATAGAGTTACTATAATTACCGGTGGCTCAAGTGGCATTGGAGAGGGATGTGTATCAGTTTTCGGTAATATTTATTCATGCATTATTACCCAACAAATGAAACTTATTGTTTTCTTTCACAGCTTTCTGTACCTCATTTTGTGTACCGGTATTTATTCTATTATGTAATCCCTGATATCATAATGTACACACAGAGACAACGTTTACATGATCGTGCTACAGTACACTTCAGTATTAAACTGTGTTGATTTAATTCCTTGCAAGCTATAATGGCTACAATCTAATTTAAATTAGACCTTGAATTGATCCCCTCTCTTGATGCGCGACATATCAGAAAAAGGGGGGTTGCTTGGTTGGTTTTTGGTTTCAACAATATTTCAGTTATATCGTGTCGGTCAGTTTTATTGGAGTACCCGGAGAAAACCACAGACCTGTCGCATGTCACTGACAAACTGTATTGCATAATGTTGTATCGAGTACACCTCGCCTGAGCGGGATTCGAACTCACAATGTGAGTAACTCCAACTACCATACGATCATTACCATGACGACCCATGGGAGCAATTCAAGATCTAATACAATTTTAATTAGATTGTAATGACTTAGACAATGTTAAATGGAAGATACACCGTTCTTATAAATCCAGCGAAATAGACAAAATATTTGCGTGATATTAGATTACGAATTAAAAGTGTATTTTTTGGTCAAAATATATACCATGATTTTCTATACCAAGGAAGTTTAAATCTGTAAAGAAAAGTTTAAGGTGTACTCGATATCATATTATGTGATAAAGTTTGTCGGTTACTTGAGACAGGTCGGTGGTTTTCTCCGGGCACTCCGGTTTCCTCCACCAATAAAATTGACCACCAGAAATCACTGAAATATTGTTGAAAGTGGGGTTAAATACCATAAGCTTAAACCTAAACCTTTTTTTTCCAGTTCGACATGGCTCAAAAGTAGTGTTTTGTTCCAACAATGGTAAGTAAATTTTCCATAATAATGACATACCGGTATCAATGGTGTACAACGGTTAGTGTGCTCGACCCCTTTTCGGTAGATCGCGCGATCTTCCCCTGGTCGAGTCTAACTAAACTAGAAAATTAATATATCGTCGTGTCAATCTTATAATGATACATGTCCATTTTTGTAGAAACGGAGATATCAGAGGTCAAAGTTTGGGCAGTTGAATAAAAACATTGGAGATATAACATTATAACACTTTTCAAATTGTCTTAAACCAGTATATTTCGTTATATGGCTTATATAGGGAGATACACCATTGACAATTAAAGTCACTGATACCCATAAGTCATATTGTCAAAAAAAATGGACATGTATCATTATAAGATTGACACACAACAATATGTTACTTCACCGTTAAGCACACATCATTATAAGATTGACACACAACGATATGTTACTTCACCGTTAAGCACACATCATTAAGGAGTAAGGGCAAAGAAGACTAGTTGGTTGGGAATCAGAATAAAGTATCTGAGTGGAACAACACTGTGTGGTTGTTTTTTCCAGTGAGCTAGCACTATGAAAATCCAGCTAAGCGTGTTGGTCTAGTACAAAGTTTCTATTATTTTCGTATATTTCTTGTATTAACATGATTAAGTTAATGTTATTTCTGTAAAATGTAAGTTGTTTTGATCTTCTATATTCTACCAATCTATATCTGTTTCATTTTCATGGCATTTTATTTTGTGATTGAGTCCAGTCTAATTGATGGGGCCCGTTGTGGTTGTGATCGTATGGTAGTTGGATTTACAACTACCTGTGCAATCAGTGCTTATCACCGCTAGAGTTGTGAGTTCGAACCCCGTTTATGACGAGGTGTACTCGATACAACATTATGCGACAGACCGGTGGTTTTCTTTTGATACTCCGGTTTCCTCCACCAAACTGACGCCATGATAAAAGAATAACTGAAATATTGTTGAAAGTTGCATTAAGGTGGTACCTAACACTACAGAGAGATAACTCTTTAAAATCAGTTGAACGTTTTGATCATATGATTCTTGTATGCAGATTTCAAGCATCTCGGTGATCAAAACCACAGAGAGAAAAACTGCTATGCGGCTGGTGAATTTATAGCTCTGAGTCTGTTGGTTGGAATTTGTTAAAATTTTGATATTTATTACAGTGGATATATATTCAAGCACACTTCCAAAAAAAAAAAAAAAAAAAAAAAAANAAAAAAAAAAAAAAATTAAACGAGCAGATCAAATTTTACCTGAAGTGTATGGTACCACCTTAAACACCATAAACCCAATCTAATTGAAATTAGATAGCTGTTGAGTCTCTTCTTAACTAGACACTAGCATCTAACACATCACGTATAAGGTCTTCTCCACACCTTTATTGGCATCCTACCTTAAACGTTGTACATGTATTTTAAGCATATTAATTTTGTAGACAGTCAAGGCAAAGCGGTGGAAAACGAAATGAAAAAACTTAGGCCAGGAGAGGCAACATTTATTTTTGCTGACGTCACAAAGGAAGACGACGTCAAGGTACTACATTGAACACAGAATAGATATTGCATTTATTATTATTATACCTCATGAATATTAATAAAGATATACTCGCTTTCTATTGGTTACGCTTTGCCATGTGATTTTATTTTATTTTTCACGGTATGACCACTAAATCTTCCAAAGAAGTCATTATTTATCACGTGATCTTACACTGACCTATAGGTTACAATAGCTCAATTATTTGTTTACAATGCACCGGTAAGATTTTTCACCCAAGACAGAGGAACGTATTAAGGGGAATCTGATTGGATGAATGTGTACTTGAAAAGTTTTTTTCTTGGAAGCTGAACCACTTTTGTTAAAATATAAGAGCATTTTAGTAAGATTAAAAAAAAAATTAAGTGGATTTCTATTTTTTAATTTGGATGGGGTGTTGAATTTTTTGTTACTTGAATTTAGTGCGGAATTAGAAAGATTCCATTTCAACTGAAATTTATGGATAGAAGAGACGCGGAACGCATATAATTTATTTTTTTGGAAAAAACAACTTTTGCATGTCTTCTTTCATAAACTGAAACCAAATTTGATTACCAATTGTATTTTTTTTTAATAGTATTTTTTTTTCTATATGACTACCCTATGGAAAATGCATTATAAATAATTGCACTCTTGTAATCTGTAGATACATTCTCTATCCAGAGTTGTCGTTCCTGCTACGCTACACAACATCTCTGTCAACGCCCATTTTACAAGATTTTTGTCAAATTTAGAAACAGTAAAAAAAAAAAATTGTTTTAATTATTGTAAATATCAATAAAGATGAAAATAAATCACTCATTTCAAATCAATTCTCTCTTAAAAATGATTTGTGATCGTTTTTAACTTTTTAATTTTTATACCTCCACAAAATAGTTCTCCAAGAAGTGTGGGGGGGGGTCATTTTTAAGAGAGAATTGATTTGAAATGATTGATTTATTTTCATCTTTATTGATATTTACAATAATTAAAACAATTTTAAGTAGATTTTTTTTACTGTTTCAAAATTTTACAAAAATCTTGTAAAATGAGCGTTGCAGAGATGTTGTGTAGCGTAGCAGGAACGACAACTCTGGATAGAGAATGCTGTAGATAATGACAGATTGAGCAATTATAGCTTTTGTATGAGGGGCCTCGGTAAATTTAATATTCTTGGGTTAATAAATCCTTGTATCCACCTCATTAAAAGTCATTAATTGTATAATATTCCTTAAATATCTTAAAATATTTTGTTGTATTTATTTATAGTTCTCTTGACCTTCTAAATTTAGCATAAAAAATCGTATAAAAAAGTATCTATCCGTTCGTACAAGTAGTTATTGCTCACTTAACACCATCGGATAACGATTCTACTGAAAAATGAATAATAAATTTAAATATTATTAATCTGATATAAATTTTAAAATTTGATTGGTAGATACCAAATCACATGATATACTGTATAAACAAAGGTTGCACTGTCAACGATTTTTGTAATATAGAAAATAGCAGATTGCACGGTCATACTACACGTTACTAAAAATAAACATAAATTTTCCCAAAATCCATATATGCAGTGATATATACAGAAATCAAAAGTTACAACATTGGACATATATTTTTAATTCCTGCTATACTTTCCTTATATTTGTCAATAATGTGGATTAATAATATAACAATTGCAGCTTTTGTATGAGGTCGATACGTGGTTTATATCGACCAACAGAAGTATATAGACCTCGGACTACGTCCTCAATCGATATACCTCTGTTTGGTCGATATAACCAGGTATCGCCCTCATACAAAAGCTATAATTGTATAATATCATATATATTGAAATCTGTTTGAACAGAACATTGAATAAACCGGAATCTTGCATAAACTTGACTTTGAATAGAGTCCCAGTGTAGGAAATCTTTGTTAATTTAACCTGCATAAGCTGAACACCTGTCTATTCCGAATGCATAAGATGGTCCCAAAGGAGGTATCATTGTATATTAAAGTTTCAGTGCAAAATAATAAGTTATCCAGTAATACATGACAATGTGATAAATAGGTAGATATCTAATTTAAAGGGAAAAATATGAGAAAGCCAAATAATTAAAAAGTCTTTGGGAGTAAGTATCTCAAAGAGCATAAACATGGTTGCCTAAAAACTGTTATTGTTACCTATTGTTGCTCATCCACAGCAACAATCACAATATGCAACAACACTCCTCACAAACTCTAGATAACATGTATCAATACCGTTAAAACCGCATCGGTGGTGTAATGGTTAGCGTGCTCGCTTCGAATGGGGTAGCTCATGAGTTCGAGTCCCGATCGGGTCAAACCAAAAACTATAAAATTGGTATCTGTTGCTTCTCCGCTAAGCACAGAGCAAGTTAGATATTGAAATTATGTTTTGATTTTATATTAAATTTATATTGTTTTGCCCTTTAAGTTTTCTCGAACGTTCATATGTATTGATATTACCGAACAGAATCGCAAATTTGAATTACAAATGGTGTAGCATGTACAAGCTTAGTAACATGACTGGTGCCACACGTTGAGCAGAATTACTACCGTTCCGGAGCATCTGAGTTCATCGTTGGTTTTAGTGAGGTTCGTGTTTCTCGATCTTTAATTTGCTGTGTAATGTCCTTATCGTTGTTTTTCTTTTTACCCTCTCTCTTTTGACCATGTTGTCTGTTCTTCTTCGACTGACGGCCTCTGAATACCCATTTGATATCTTCAAACCTTTCCTATACAATTATATAATTCTTAATCTATATCCATATATTATGTGCATAGTTTATATTCTTTTTTAAAATTCAGAATCTGATAAACAAAACAGTGGAAAAGTATGGTAGAATAGACTGTATTATCAACAATGCCGGGTGGCGTAAGTCAATATATCATGTCAGCCATTTTTTCTTCTCGATTATTTATATCTAGAACATGAATCCTGCAATTGTGTGATTTTGGGTACTAATAAAGAAGGTCAAATAAACTTCGGTGTTATTTAGCCATGAAATTAAAAAAAAACATTTCTGGTACCTGGTTCATGTAGAGCGACAGAAACAAACGATAACAGTATAAACGGTGACCTCACAGAGGGCACTATTGAAAACGATTAGAAAGACACTTGTTTCGGATTTTTTCAGTCAATTTGGCAGTTGTTTTGGACTATTTGATATTACAGAGTAAACAAAATACACGTACATTGTGCTAAATATAAAATTACTTTGCACTTGCTGCGAAACAGGCCATAAAAGCTTGCCAGAGGGTTTCTGTTACTCGCCAAAGACTCGCTTTTCTACTTTTTTCTAAAGCTCGTACAAATACATTGTATAATTTTCGACAATTTACCTATATTGTATATGAATGAATCTTTTGAAGTACATCTCATAGCGCTCATTGAAGATAAAACAAACGGATAATTAGAGAATAAAAAGTAGTTCCGACTGTTCAAAGCTTGCCAATGCATGTAGTGCATGTGAAATGAAGAACAATAATAAACACACTGTTCTTTTACATTTATTTGTGTCTTAGTGTAAAATAGGATAGTCTTTCATGTTCATTTATATCGTATCCTTTGTTGCAAATATAAACTGAATCGTTCTTATTGGTGGAGGACACTAAAGTACCTGTAGAAGATTATCGACCTGCGGCAAGTCACTGGTAAATTTTATCGCATTATGTTGTATCCAGTACACATCGCCTGATCATGAGTGGGATTCGAACCCCCAACGTTAGTGGTGATAGGCACTGATTGTATTGGTAGTTATAAAACCAACTACCATGCGATCACGACCACGATGACTCCAAAATATACCGTGTAGGAATAACCAAGTGTTATTGATATTTCCTGTTGATTTTATATTTAACTTTTCGGGTTTAATTTGTATGGATTTAAATGTTACATGTATACATTTTGATCCAAAATTTGTATCTTTGACATTTATATGTGTACAATATTGTTGTTTTGGTATTAATAGATCTAAAGTTAAATTTATTTAATGAAATAATTTTGTTTACTTCTAGATCCACCTTATACTGTAATTGATGATTACAAAGTTGAGGATTTTCGAAGTCTATTAAATCTGAATGTTGTTGGATATTTTCTAGTTGCAAAAGTAAGACATTAGTTATATATAAGGAGTAAGATAAAAAAAAAATACAGTTTTAAAATCACACAGAGAGATCGTAGAAAGAGACAAAACTGATACCCCCACCCACAAGTACACTCTCCTGTAAAAAGTGGCGGGGGTAAGCGAGATTTATGTGTCCAAACATCCCATCTTAGCGAAATTAAGCGTGATACAAGTATTATATATACCATGGATCTTACGAATTAACTTATTTAAACCAACGAATTCGAAGGATGAGTTGGTTTAAATAAGTTCATTCGTAAGATCCATGGTATATATGGTTTTTGTAACATAAATACGCATTTTTCCTTTGACGTTTTTATGCAGTAATCATGTAATTTCTGTTACAAACCATATATACCATGGATCTTACTCATGAACTTATTTAAACCAACTCATCCTTCGGATTCGTTGGTTTAAATAAGTTAATTCGTAAGATCCATAATAGGTAACAGAAATTACACGATTGACAAAAGGGTGTTCTCTTCGACGTCCGCGTTAACCATGGAATAACATGTAGATCTTTATATTAAACCATGACGTGAGCTCCTCCCACTTCCATAGAAACTTAACTATTATTCTCATGTGACGTTAAAATCATGGAATAACATCAAGATTTTCAAGTCAAACCATGGTTTGTAAAAGTTCACTATTTTTAAGTTGATTACTGCATAAAAACATCAAAGGAAAAATGCGTATTTATGTTACAAGTGCTTTTCACACTTCATTGAACAAGCCTTGTAAAAATAATGGAGTGGCCCAAAGATTTGAAAGACCTTCACGAATCAACCCTACTAATAATAGTTTATGAAAGAAAGTTCAAATATTCACACTGTTAAATTATTCATTCTAAAAAATTAAAAGTAAAATAAATAAAATGATCCTATTTGTGAGAGATTTCTATATCGGGTTACCTGTCAAGTTATTATATATATATATATTTTTTAAAGGAAATTTTGATATTTTATTTTCAGTATGCTCTTCCACATCTCAGAAAAACGGAGGGAAATATAATAAACAACAGCAGCATGGAAGGTCATCACGCTTCTGCTTTTTCAACTGGATATGCTGCTACAAAAGTAAGTAATATAATAAACAGAATTTCTACCATATCTCAAGTATTAAGACAGAGGAAAGTTGGTCCATGTTTTACCCTTCCGGAGCACCCGAGTTCACCCCGGGTTTTAGTGGGGTTCGTGTTACTCGTTCTTTCGTTTTATGTGTATGTTTTGTTGATCATTGTTTGTCCTGTTGTACTTATTCTTTTGGCCATTATGTTGTCTGTTCTTCTATATAGTCTGATGTTGTTTTGAGGGTAAGGCTTCGTTTGGTACCCATAACTGAACACGTTCTTATACTCTCCACTGATAATAACCCGTTGCAGGGGAGGAACCAGGATTTCAAGTTGGGGGGGGGGGGGCGCACTTAAAAAAATCGCGCAGAGCGGAGGGAGGCGCGAACATTTTTGGGGTATTTCGTGTGAAAAATCACGATTTTACGCAAACAAATCATATTTGTTCCAATTTTAGGAGGGCGCGCGCCGGGTTGGTTAACTGATAGAGGAATCGTCGAATTCATGAATTATTCATGATTCATTACATATAGCATTTTGTTATGCAGACGCTTGCGTTATTCAGCGTCGATCATTTGGCGGAGGTAGTGTTATGGTGAGGTGAGGCATAACAGAACGAGGCAGGACACCATTAGTTGTTGACGGAAATCTCACCGGAATACGCTATCGGGATGAAATTGTTCAGTGCTATGTTATTCCGTTCATCCAAGCTCAGGCCAATAACGTCACATTCCAGCATGACAACGCTAGATCACATGTTGCGCGTGTTGTACGAGACTATATGACACAGTAGAATGTTCATGTGTTACCATGGCCAGTGGTTTCACCCGATCTTTCACCCATTGTGAATCTGGGATGAAATGGAACGACGGTTACGTCATCTACAAAATCAGCCATTGACGTTATCGGAAATGGGTCCGGCATTGATTCGTATCTGGAACAAAATCCCACAAGAACTTTTTAACACATTGATTAGATCAATGCGTCTCCATTGCCAAGCCTGCATCAATGCAAATGGTGGACACACACGCTACTGAGTTTGTTAATGTCCAAAAGATCCTTGTGTTGTTCATAACATCTATCCAATGAATTCAAGTTAAATGTTATTCCTCTAATTGTTTGATGAAAAATGCATTATTTAATAATATACTGTACACAGTAACTAAATTTTGTTTGGATATTGATATTTAATATTGTTTTTTTAAATGCACAGTTTCTTCTTTCCATTAGTATACAAACGCTGCCACAACGACTGCCATATTTCAAAGGCTTGTACTAATGCATCTGACAAATACACATATATCACTTAAATATGCATATTTTAAAACATATTTCAACCAAGCATATACCATAACTGTAACATCTAAGATGTGAATTTTTATTTCTATTCTTGTCGTAGGGGGCTGTAAGTTCAATGACGAAGGCGCTAGCTATTGACGAAGCCAAGTATAATGTGCGTGTTAATGCGTAAGTATACAAGCCAAGCATAATTTGCATGTTAATGCGTAAGTATACAAGCCAAGCATAATTTCCATGTTAATGCGTAAGTATGCAAGCCAAGTATAATGTGCATGTTAATGCGTAAGTATACAAGCCAAGCATAATTTGCATGTTAATGCGTAAGTATACAAGCCAAGCATAATTTGCATGTTAATGCGTAAGTATACAAGCCAAGTATAATGTGCGTGTTAATACGTAAGTATACAAGCCAAGCATAATTTGCATGTTAATGCGTAAGTATACAAGCCAAGCATAATTTGCATGTTAATGCGTAAGTATACAAGCCAAGTATAATGTGCGTGTTAATACGTAAGTATACAAGCCAAGTATAATGTGCGTGTTAATGCGTAAGAGTAAAAAATAGTAAAATATCTTTTGTCTTTGGATCAGACATTAAGCAATCTCTCCTTGTTTGCATGACATATTTTCATTTCGAATCATACAGGACAACACTTTGTATATTTACTGTATACAGTACGGTGCTGATAGTACCATACGAAAAAAATAATGCCCATTTCCTGGCTTGGTAACCTGGAAGAGGAAATAGTTTTTGATTGTTTGTTAGATTGAATGTTTAATGATTGGTGCTTAACGTAAACCTTAGCAGTATTTCAGCTATATCTGGTGATATGCGTTTTGATGATTCGTAGAAAGTTTAAATTTGTAATTAGTGCCTATCACCACTAACATTGTGAGTTAAAACCCACGATATAACTGAAATATTGGTGAAAGTGGCGTTAAGCACCAAAAACCAAACAAACCAACCTTTAAAGTTATAGTGTATCGTTTCGTTTTCGCCTTAACTCATGTTTAAACTGCGGTTTCCTCTCTTGTGAATTCACAATTATTGATATGACACACTAAATTAAATTTCATTTTCTTATCTATTTTTAGAATTTCACCAGGATCAATAATGACACCTTTGGCTGATGAGTTTATCAATCAAACTGCAAACCCAGAGACAACACGACAAACATTTCGAGACATAAGCGTAAGCCATTACTTACAGAAAAATCAATTAATTAAGAAGAGTGTTCAGCGTGTTTGGTTTTCACATGTTACCAGTTTTTAGTAGGACTCGTGTTGCTCAGTCTTTAGTTTTCATATGTTACCAGTTTTTAGTAGGACTCGTGTTCCCCAGTCTTTAGTTTTCACACGTTACCAGTTTTTAGTAGGACTCGTGTTGCCCAGTCTTTAGTTTTCACATGTTACCAGTTTTTAGTAGGACTCGTGTTGATAAGTCTTTAGTTTTCTACATATTACCAGTTTTCAGTAGGACTCGTGTTGCTCAGTCTTTAGTTTTCACACGTGACCAGTTTTTAGTAGGACTCGTGTTGATATGTCTTTAGTTTTCTACATATTACCAGTTTTCAGTAGGACTCGTGTTGCTCAGTCTTTAGTTTTCTACATATTACCAGTTTTCAGTAGGACTCGTGTTCCTCAGTCTTTAGTTTTCACACGTGACCAGTTTTTAGTGGGACTCGTGTTGCTCAGTCTTTAGTTTTCACACGTGACCAGTTTTTAGTGGGACTCGTGTTGATAAGTCTTTAGTTTTCTACATGTTACCAGTTTTTAGTAGAACTCGTGTTCCTCAGTCTTTAGTTTTCACACGTGACCAGTTTTTAGTAGGACTCGTGTTGCTCAGTCTTTAGTTTTCACAAGTGACCAGTTTTTAGTAGGACTCGTGTTTCTCAGTCTTTAGTTTTCACATGTTACCAGTTTTTAGTAGGACTCGTGTTTCTCAGTCTTTAGTTTTCACACGTGACCAGTTTTTAGTAGGACTCGTGTTTCTCAGTCTGTAGTTTTCACATGTTACCATTTTTTAGTAGGACTCGTGTTCCTCAGTCTTCAGTTTTCACACGTGACCAGTTTTTAGTGGGACTCGTGTTCCTCAGTCTTTAGTTTTCACACGTGACCAGTTTTCAGTAGGACTCGTGTTCCTCAGTCTTTAGTTTTCTACATGTTACCAGTTTTTAGTAGGACTCGTGTTCCTCAGTCTTTAGTTTTCACACGTGACCAGTTTTTAGTAGGACTCGTGTTCCTCAGTCTTTAGTTTTCACACGTGACCAGTTTTTAGTGGGACTCGTGTTCCTCAGTCTTCAGTTTTCTACATGTATAGTGTTTTGTAGATAATTGTTTGTCCCTGTTGCCTCCTTTTTTGGCCATAATATTTTCTTACCGTGTTCGATTGATGGCTTCGGATTACCCCTTTCGTAACTTTTCTTGGAGGGAGAAATTTGTTGGTACAGGAAATTGCCACAAATTGTCTGATTTTAGATTACCGGGGGTAATATAAATTAGCGATGTGTAAAATAAAGCAAATACTTTTATTCTTTTCAAAGATATAATGAAACCGAAACACGGTCGACTGTTTAAAGAAGAGTTTGAAGATACCAAAGGGGTAATCGGAATCCGTTAATCGAAGGACAGACAACACAATGACAAACAAAAATGTACAAAAGGACAAACAACGATGTATAAAACATTACACATAAAACTAAGGATCGAGTAACACGAAACCACTAAAAACCAGGGGTGAACTGAAGTGTTCCGGTTAGATAAGCAGTTCCTGATCCACTAGTGGCACCTATGTGGTATTCTAGTTACAAACCCGGTAATAAGTCATGAATGAGGAAAGGACCGGAAAGTGTTTACGACGAGTGGAACATATCTATGGTAATTTATGACACAGATATGTCGTAACGGTCCACATAAAAACCATGTTCCGTTCGTCTGTACCTCCAGTTGTTTGTAGGAGTAAATCATGTCTTATTTACGTTATTTGTGTTTGTTCCGTTCGTCTGTACCTCCAGTTGTTTGTAGGAGTAATCATGTCTTATTTACGTTATTTGTGTTTGTTCCGTTCGTCTGTACCTCCAGTTGTTTATAGGAGTAATCATGTCTTATTTACGTTATTTGTGTTTGTTCCGTTCGTCTGTACCTCCAGTTGTTTGTAGGAGTAATCATGTCTTATTTACGTTATTTGTGTTTGTTTACACATAGTGGTGTGTCTTTTTGTTTAGTTTGTCTTCCTTCTGTGTCTTCTTTACCCAGTTTTACCAGTGTCTCTGGATTGTCCACTTCGGTGTTCTCTTAACGTTTAGTTACCCTACATTCAGCTATTGGTAACTAGATTAACACAACTGGTGTCACTAGTGGAGCAGAAAATGCTTACCCTTCCGGAGCTACCTGAGTTCACTTCCGGTTCTAATGGGGTTGTGTTATTCGATCTTTAGTTTTATATGTATGTTTTGTAGATCGTTGTTTGTCCTTTTGTACCTTTTCTTTTGGCCATTGTGTTTTCTGTTCTTCTTCGATATACGGATTCTGATTACCCCTTTGGTATCTTCAAACTCTTCTTGAATATAATCGAATATCATCAAATACAAAAAAGTGTCTTCTCTGTTTTATTATAGGTTCTGGGTCGACAGGGGACCCCAGAAGAATGTGGAATGACCTGCTTGTATCTAGCTACTGATGCCACCTTTTGTACAGGAATAGATATACAAATATCAGGAGGGGCATCATTAAACTATGGATGTAAAAACATGCATTTATCTAATGTGTGGCCGAAATCTTTTATGCAATAAATAAAAGAAAAATATTACACAACGGGATATTACCTTATCATATTAAAATGAAAAACAATGGATACACACCATGTTGGTTTAGATTATGTTCATTATGGCACGTGGTCGTATTGCCACTTTGGGTTGGTTTAGATTTTAGTATTGTTGCCTTTGGCTGTGATATATGTGTTCCTGGGAAATGTTCATTTTACTGTCAAATTTTAATATTCCAATAAATATAAAAAAAAGAGACTATATTTGTTTTTATTCTTTTTATTCAGCCACAATAAAATTGTGATGTAATATTTTATACCTTTATTGCTGTTTTAGGAATTGAAAAAAAAAATGTAGGGTTAGAATTAAGATTATGGTGTTTAACGCCACTTTCAAACATATTTCACTTATATCGTTGCAGTCAGTTTTATTAGTGGAAGAAACCGGAGTACCAGGAGAAAACCACAGACCCGCCGCAAGCCACTGACAAACTGTATCACATAATGTTGTATCGAGTACACTTCTCTATGAGCGGGATTTAAACTCACAACGTTAGTGGTGATATGCACTGATTGCACAGGAAGTTGTAACTCCAGCTACCATGCGATCACGACGTTCCCAGGAATCAACGAAATAATTTTAAGAATAGTGTATCATATCGATCTTGGAACACAAGTATTGAAAACTTGAATCGGTTATATCAGGATAATTCAGCATGACTTCATACAGATTGTGGAGGAGTAATATATTTCCATATTATGTAAAATCAATTATTTGGCTTTTTAACCTTTTGATCTAGGAGTACCTGATTACATGTACCTAATGAAGGTTATTAAAAAACAAAACAAAACAAACAAACAAACAAAAAAACAAGAAAAAAAACAAAGAAAACAACGTTGAAATCTATTTATAAACAGGTAATTTGGTCAGGAAGTTATGTTGACATAGATAATTATATAAAATGACCCAGATAATTTACACTGACACTGGACTGTTATGTCACAGTAATACGATATTTGTTATCTGACCTCGAGGTTTAAGATAATGTATGTACATGGATAATTGTAATTTAAAGGGGCATTATCTGCTAAATCGTAAATTTTTGTTACCCATAAAAACTATCAGATATGATTGATGCCTTAATAAAACGTGTTTCTGTAACTTATAAATGTTATGAAATGTACGCGCATCAGGGAAAAAACGTGCAACTGTTTTGAGATAGAACAAGAAATGGACGCCATCTTATTAATTATCGACATTATTTACGGAGTTTGTCGAATCGTCATTAAATCAGTACAACAATGCACTTAGGTCTTATTTTTGTGAATCTGCTTGGTGTTAATTACGGACAAAGAACCATGCAAGTTGGCAGTTAATAAGTGACAAAATACAAATTATTCATTTTTACCTGTCACTAGTAAGGTCAAATGCATACGGAAAAAGCGAGGTCATATTATTTGCTTGCAAGCAAATAAGTAATCGATGGTAATTTTCGTTCTCAAAAGGTAGAAAGTGGTTCGATAAGCTATTTAATGTGATAATATTTACCTTTATTTCATCATTTTAAAGCTATTTACTAATTTCCAAAACATATAATTTTTTTTGTCAAAATCGTAGCAAATACCCCTTTAAGATTACAGTTTTACTCTCAATAGAAAGTGTGAATGAGTGTCACAAATGACCACCATATGTATGTTTCATTTGTCACATTTGTCGTAAATAATTTCCGGTACTTTCCTCATTCATGGCTTTACTACTAGAGTAACACGACTGGTGCCACTAGTGGAGCAGGAACTGCTTACCCTTTATATGTAGTGTTTTGTAGATCGGTGTTCGTCCCTTTTCTTTTGGCCATTGTGTTTTCTGTCCTTCGACTTACGGATTTTGAATATCCCTTTGGTATCAAAATTCATCAAACTCTTCTTGGACATTATATTTCTTTGAAGTGAAGGAAAGGCAGAACATATCATACCAAGACTTGATATTCTATATTAATAGAGAAATACCTGTCACCCTGTAAACAATACTTAACGTGAAAAACCCCCACCATGGTCGTGATCGCATGGTAGTTGGATTTATTACTACCTAAGCAATCAGTGAATATCACCACACACTGTGTAAGTTCGAATCCCGCCCAAGACATGTGTACTCGATACAACATTATATCATAAAGTATGCCAGTGACTTGTGGCAGGTCGGTGGTTTTCTCAGGGTACTCTGGTTTCCTCCACCAATAAATCTAACTGACACGATATAGCTGAAATATTGTTGAAGGTGACGTTCAACACCATAACCCTAACACACTACCTCCCTTACTAAATATGACGTTAAGTTCACTTTATATTAGTAATCTAATACATATGTGATTTTCTAATCTGATGACATACAGACATTATTAGCTGAGATGGACACTAAATTATGAAGTTATTATACATAATATATCAACAATATCAGTTTAATCGTTACAACTCTGTGAAATAGTGCATACAAAACTGATATTTTACAATACTTCTGAAAATGATGTTGGCCAAACATCGGTCAAACGCATATTTTTAATTCCAAATTTGAGTGATGTGCCACCCGTTATTAGAATATCTATTCCTGTGCAGAATGTAGCGTCTGTAGCCAGGTACAAACATGTAAGTCCAACTTCCTCTGGCGTTCCTTGTCGGCCTAATAGCTGAAAGAAATTAAATTACGATTATCTAGAAACATTACAAGATTTTACAAGAGTGTCACAAATTCCCACGGATATGTTCCATTTGTCGTAAACACTTTCCTCATTCATGACTTATCGCCGGATTTGCAACTAGAGTACCACGACGGGTGCCACTAGTGTGGAGCAGGAACTGTTTACCCTTCCGGAGCACCTGAGTTCACCCCCGGTATTTAGAGGGGTTCGTGTTACTCAATCTTTAGTTTTATGTGTAATGTTTTGTAGACCGCTGTTTATCTTTTTATCCTTCTTTGTTTTGCTATTGTGTTTTCTGTCCTTCGATTTACGGATTCTGATTACCCCTTTTGTATCTTCAAACTCTTCTTAAAATAGCTAAAATACTAATATTAATTTCGCCATATATATATAATATTGATGTGAAGACATTCCAAGACTGGCATTATATTGGGTTCATCTGATACACTATTATATGTTTGACATCACACTGACCGACGGAAAGACATACATTTGTTTAAGAAAAAGTAGAAGATACCATATGGGAAATCAGAAGTCGGAAATCGAGGAAGGTGAAGTTGTTTTGTACGACGTTGTTTGTCCTTTTCTACTTTTTCTGTTGGCTATTGTGTTGTCTGTTCTTCTTCGATATACGGATTCTGATTACCCCTTTGGTATCTCTAAACTTCTTGGGAAGGTCTGTTGTTATGATTATGGGGAAACAGCATACAGTGTACCAGTCTTGATATCTTAATTGTTGACCATCACTGTTTAATCTTTCTTTTCATAATTAATAGATGTTTCTTCTTAATGACATTTAATCAACAACTGAAAATATTTCTGATCATAAATTCTGTGCTTCTCCTTGTCATCTATTGGGATTATTTTTCTCTGTAAATTACAAACCTGTGTTTGTTTGGAATTTTATTGTAGTTTCTTCTAGTGAGTATATATTCTATTGATAATTCAGTCTATAGTTTTATGTGTATGTTTTGTAGATCGTTGTTTGTCCTTTTGTACTTTTGCTGTTGGCCATTGTGTTGTCTGTTCTTCTTCGATATACGGATTCTGATTGCCCCTTTGATATCTTCAAACTCTTCATCAGACTTCGCGGAATTCATCACTCCTGTCAGACATGACCAGCAAAATTTGAAATTTGGACAAATTTTGCTAAGGAATGACACATGATCGGTATTTCGCATTAGAAAATTCATGACTGACATTTTTTTGCACTAGGACCACAAAATACATATGCATTTTCGTGAACCCTGATTCATAATAATTATTATCCCCTCGCCAACGAAATTGTGAAGGGATATAGTAACGCTACCGCCCGTCCTTCCGTAACACCCTTGTGAACACTCTAGAATCAACATCCTTCAACGGATTTTGACCAACCTTGGTACTTACTCAGTCCTTAAGAGAATCTGGACCCCTATTGATTTTCAAGGTCAAAGGTCAAGGTCGTCGGGTGAAATTTTAGGCGAGGGGATACTCCACGCTTTGCGTTGCCCTTCTTTAAAGTTTTTCTTTGATTTATGTAGATATAAATAGTATACTTACTGATATGTCTCGAAATATTTGTCTTGTAGCTTCAGGGTTAGGGGTGTTTTTCAGAAATTCCTCTGCCAATGGCGTTATGATTGAACCAGGTGATATTCTACAACGACAATACATTTCCATCAAAATAGTCGTGTGGACAAAATGTTCAAAATGAAAATCCATTTAAGGAATATTTGAAATTGTTGAACAGGTTATACGATATAACCTGGTTTCGGTCAGTTTACGCTTAATAAACCGCGAAGTGGCTTATGAAAAGCGTAAGCTGACCCAAACCAGGTTATGCAAGTATAACCTGTTCAACAATTTCAAATATTACTTATAATTTAATTTTCACAACAAAATTTAATGATTCCTCGATTTTAATTACGATTATTTCATGTGACTATTTGAATTTGTCGTTGGTGGATGAACATGTTGGTGACGTCACAATACCAACCCAGCTTATCGAGTATAACCAAAAGTTTCTACAGGCGGATTAGCCAATCAGATTGAAGAATTCGAATCAAATTATATTATACCACAATGAACTGTAAGATATAAATATGTACTATGATTTCCTTACAAGAGATGCTAATCGTATCGGTGATGTTGTGGTCAGCGTGCTCGCCTCGAGTGTGGTAGATCGTGGGTTCGAGTCCTGTTCGGGTCATACCATAGGCCATAAAATTTGTATTTGTTGCTTCACCGCTAAGCACACAGTATTAACGAGAAATCAGACTTGTTGCTTAGGAATCAGAATAATGTGTCCGAGTGGGGCGACATGTATATCTGTAGAGGAATCAGGATAATGTGTCCGAGTGGGGCGACATGTATATCTGTAGAGGAATCAGGATAATGTGTCCGAGTGGGGCGACATGTATATCCACTGACAGTTGTTTCAGTGAGCTAGCACTGTAAAAATGAAACTAAGCGTGTTGGTCTAGTACAAAGTGAACCTCATCATCATCTCATTGAAAATGGGCTTGTTCTCGACATGATATAGCTGAAGAATTGCTGAATTGACGTTAAACAACAATCACTCACTCACTCACTAGAGATGCTTAGATTCTAGATATTCATTTATTTGTTTTGGTACATGTAAATAGGGTTCACGGACATTAATATTGTGAGGATAAGCAACTCATTCGATTTCCACATTCGACAGTGTCCGTGTTTCCTATTAAGTGGGGGCCGTCGTGGTAGTTGGGTTTATAGCTACTTATATATACAATCAGTTCCTATCATCACTAACGTTGTGAGTTTGAATCCCACCCGGGTGGGGTGTACTCGATACAACATTATATCATAAAGTTTGTTAATGACTTGCGGTAGGTCGGTAGTTTTCTCCGGGTCCTCCACCACTAAAACTGATCGCGATATAACTGAAATATTGTTGAAAGTGACTTTAATTTCATAGCACTCTCCAACATCCTTTCTGTCTGCCAACCTAATGAGAAAAAGAAGAGTCTTGCATAAAGGGAAGCTATCACTTCCGCCTTATCTTGTAATAATCTACAACCTTGATATCCATCAGTTCCCTTCTCCCATGAAATTTAGCTACAAAAAAGTGGCAGTTCGTTAGAGGAAGGTGTTGGTTTTTGTGAATATGGTAGGAATTGTTGCCCATCCCAATTTAACCTTCCTTTTCAAAAATGTTTCTGAGGATTTCGTTTTTATTTAACCCTTGATTTGATATCCGGATTACCTGTGAGTTGCTGATAACTGCTGAGTTGATAATTGGCTTATAATTATCTTATGACTTGAAATAATACTTACGCATTAACTCGTACATTATGCTTTGCCTCGTCAATAGCTAGTGCTTTTGTCATTGAACTCACAGCTCCCTGAAAAATCACTGACTATTACAATATTCAAATATTATTTAAGGAATATTGAACAGGTTATACAAGCATAACCTGTTCAAAAATTTCAAATATTCCTTATAATTTAATTTTCAAAACAAAATGTAATGATTCCTCGATTTTAATTACGATTATTTCATGTGATTAGTTGAATTTGTCATTAGCGAATGAATACGTTGGTGACGTCACAATACTAAGCCAGGTTATCGAGTATAACCAAAATTTTCTCCAGGGGAATCAGCCAATCAGATTCCAGTATTCAAATCAAATTAAATTATATATATTTATACTGCACTTGTTCTATTTGAGCGAGCAAATTGCATTGACTGAATAAAGTTTTGCTATATACTGTCGCCGACCGAAATATATAGCTTTTTCTGGTACCCCTTCCATATGTTACCTGTCGAGCTTTGAGAACCTTATTGTAAATCCAGTTCACTTCCTGTAGATAGAAAAGACTTTCAACAGTATTTCAGTTATATCTTGGCGGTCAGTTTTATTGGTGTAGAAAACCGGAGTGCACGGAGTAAGCCACTCACAATGTTTATCACACAATCGAGTACACCTCGCATAAACAGGGTTCGAACGCACAACTTTAGTGGTGATAGGCACTGATTGCATAAGTAGTTGTAAATTCAACTACCATACCATCACGACGGCCCCTATGGGTACTGTCCAGGTTTAAGCAGCATATATTGCGAATATGTGGCTGTTTTTTGTTTGTTTATAAATATCTGTATTGTTAATCCCGTTAACCGGTATAACTTCGTCACTTCTTCTTGTCTGTCCCAAGCATAGATTTCCATGATAATCGACATATCTGAGGTGACAGATGGTTGTTCGTATTGGTGGAATATTTTACCACGCCTATCTAAACTTTCTTTTCATAAATGGTTACTAGATCGAAAATGGTGATTAAGAGGTCGTCTTGCGAGAATTAAGTGATCAATCATCCAGGATGTGCGCAACTTTTGTTTTGTTTGTTTGATGGTGTTTGACGCCACTTTCAACAATGCTTCAGCTATATCGTAACGGTCAGTTTTATTGGTGGAGGAAGCCGGAGTACCCGGAGAAAACTACCGACCTGCCGCAAGTCACTAACAAACGTTATCGCATAATGTGGTATCGAGTACAACTCGCCTCACGGGTTTCGAACTGACAACGTTAGTGGTGATATATATTGATTGCATGGTTAGTTGTAAATTCAACTACCATACGATCACGGCCACGCTGGCCCCTGAAAAAGATAGAACACATAAATCAGTTTAAAACAGGTATGTTTTTTTTTATCCTTTTATTGCAAAAGAAAACCAATAGCCTCCTTGCCAGTCCTACATTATATCATTTAGATTTCAGTACTCTTTGATTGTCTGCCATTGCTGGGCAAGCCATGCTGGGCAAGACTCTTAAATTACACCAATACATGTATATCGTACCTTGCTTGTATCGTAACCAACAGACCAAGCATCTCCGAAATGTGCCCCTATGCTGCTGTTGTTTATTATATTCCCTTCTGTTTTTCTAAGATGTGGAAGAGCATACTGAAAAAGATGTATATGATTTTATTCTTGGCATAAATGGTTGGTTGGTTGGTTTGGTTTGGTTTGGTTGATTTCAGTAATATTGTGGCGGTCAGTTTTATTGGTGGAGGAAACCCGAGTATCTGGAAAAAAACCCACAGACCTGTCGCAAGTCGCTCATGACAAACTTTATCACATAATGTTGTTTCGAGTTCACCTCGCGATCAACGGGGTTCGAACTCACAACTTTAGTGGTGATAAGTACTGATTACTTTAAACATGTTTTATTGTTCCATATTAAACAATTGGATAGGACACAAATTTCACAACTTAGAATCGTATTCTCCAATACATACATGAATAAATACAAAATGAACATATATAATATTAACGGTATATACATATTTCATGTCAGAATTGATTTTGTTTTGTTTATTAAAAGTTGTCAATATTCGATGTTTTATTCTAATAAAATGTTCTGAACCAGCCAGGTTTAAAAAATATGTTATAATGTCGTAATTAGTGAAACGAATTCGAATGTCTGTTGGGGAAAATCGCCATTAACACAACTTAATTATTATAAGTCGGTTGCTTTTCCGAAGTTTGTCGAATACTGATAACTGCTATAAATAACCAAGAAGCATGTTGCATGTAAATTCGTTAGAATTAATATAATTTAAGAAATATATCTATGAAATTAGATCCCGGGATAATCAGTTAATATTATAGTATGGTTTTTAGTGAGAATGACACTTAAAATCGAAAATACGTAATGAAATCAATAAAAACAAACCCAAACTCTGCAAAGGGGCCCGATAAAGGGAAAATTGTAAACAAATTATATTGCATATTATTGACAACACTTGAGCAGTCTTGATTATATTTCTTTAGGGAAAAAAAAACCCAGACATGAAGTTCATCATTTAAGTCTCTAATTTAAAAGAGATATCACCTAGGGTTTTCTCCTGACAAAACGACTATATAAAAAACTACGATGCAATTCTGCTGTCAAAATACGATTCGGCCGAAAAAAGATACTAAATTATGCTTACGTGTTGAAAAATGGAGTAGGTTGGTATAACATGTTTTTTTTTATTTTTACACAAAGCTTGTTGAATCCTCCTTTTTGTGTCGTTTTCGTATAGAATCCGACAATGTGTTTCTTCCACGATTCGATATGTGCCATGTGTTTTCTTCATCAACAAACAATTTCGCACACGCGCAAACGCTTTCTCGAATGAGTTCACTGTCATTTCGTATGAATATTGCGCGGGTAAACATTGGATTCTTTACTGGATTCAAGAAAATAAAACAGCGACGTATTTCCTTCGTTCTAGGCTATTTACGTATGATATTATGAAAAATTTCACCTGCAATTAGTATAAAACATCGAATATGGGCAACTTTTAATATTAAAGAAAAAGTCAATTCTGACAGCCTTTATGCCTTTAAAATAAAAACATAAAAAACCCCCAAACAAACCAAAAACTAAAAATTTTGAGCGTCGTGCAAATGGATTATCCAAGCTAAAGTATACTCAATCGAACACGTCATTATATTTTAATGACACGAACACACCGAATATTCAATTGGGATGTAACTTTCTAATGAATTTAGATTTAAAGTGGGTGCTTAATTAATGTAGTTAACATGTGGAGATATAGGGAGGAATCATGATTCTATTAACGTTCGGTAAGTGTATTGCATTTGTTTTAAATTATTATCAAAGACTCTTATTTATGATATGACGACTCCTTATACAGTTGCATGAGACTGTCTCAAAACTAGTTCATATGATCTTGATAAATAAAGTAAGACATAAATCCATTATTAACCTGTTTCATGTTACAAATATGACTAATTTACAAATATTTACGATCATGACATAGAAAAGCGACGGGTGTCTTTAATGTATTTTTGTACTATTACTACCCAAAATATGGAACAATTTACATCACAGCTAAGTGTTTCGTTTCCAAATAATAATAAATCAATACAAATTTACCGGAATTCCAATCAAATTCAACTTATTTAATTCAAATAATATAATAATACGCGTTACGGTAAAACTGTTACATTTTCAGGTATCCACATAAACAATAAGAATTTACAATCAAATTTGCATGATATAAATCTGCATTTAATGCACTGCATTTATTTCACATTCTAGAGTGTAATACAGTGAGAAAACGGTCACCTATATAATAATATTGAGGATTTATCCTCTTAGTAAAAAATGGTTGCTGAAGTTTTAGGTTAAAAGAGGAAAACGTAGGAAGATTTCTAATACTAGTACGATCCAAAAAATTCCACGCTTGAATAGTACATGGAAAGTAAAAACTTTGGTAACCAGACAAACGATTAAAAGGTACATGCATATTGTGACTGTTACGTAAATTATAATTAACGTTTGCTGCCACTAAAGGCGGAACTAATTCATATAAATAATCGGGGCACTGATTGCACATGCACAGGTAGTTGTAAATCCACATACCATACTATCACGACCACCATGGCATCCTAAATGGTTGGATTTACAAGACAGTGGAAAATACGAACACCAAGAAGGATAAACCGGAAATACATCTATTTTCAGTCGCATAATTGGTGATAAATAAAGAATGAAATTTGATCAACATATCTTAAAATTTATAGAAGAGAATGCTGGAAAATGAAAAGAGGGCGGGGGCGAAGGGTAGATCATATGCCCCCTTGTTCCCAGGTTCCTACGCCCCTGCATGCATAATAATAAATTCAATAAATAAACACCGAAACTTGAAAAAAATAAACAGCCCCTGTCAGAATTTTTGTTTACACAAAAAGCAATAAGCATAATGCTTTGCATCGGGTCAATACGGAAACGTATTGGTGCCAATTTTCTTGTCATATATTTATCACTTAAATGCGTTTTTAAACGCATGTTATAATTTTATAATTTATCGGATGATTTAATATGTGCTAAAACACGGAAAGTTTATATTTTAAAGATACATTGTAAACTTACATAATTCTACAGTTCACCGTTTTACACTGACATTTTTTTTTTTGCAATAACAAATAATAATTATAATAGAAATAACATGACAAAATTTGTGTTTATACGTGATTTCACGGAGAAAACAAATCAAGATATTTACTCTCAAAACGGAACTCATGACTCATAATTACCAGTAAAATGTCAATTATAATAGAAGCATGAACAACTTATTTAGACTTACATATAATATCTAATATTATAATAGGTGCTAAAAGACAGCAACTCAGATTGACCAATTCCACCGAAGATAAGTACGAAAGCCCAGAAGGATCATTCGAAATTCGAGATTCGAAATTCGCCATTCAATATCTGAAATTCGAGATTCGAAATTCAATATCCTGATTAACCAATGGGTGTAAAGATAACAAACTGATGTTCTTTCTGGGCAATTAAACGCCGTTTAACAAATTACTGCACGAGTAATTAAAACAATCAATGAAAATGACAATTTCGTCAATATAGCAGTTCACAGTAATGGAGAATATTTTTTCATAATTGAAAATTATTGCACTCTCTGTGAACTAGGAACGATATTGTTATATAATTATGTAGCCAACATTTCATCTCTCCAAATTGATGGCTATATATATAAAACTCTCATCACACGTTGACAAATCCTAAGTAGAAGAGGGGTCAAAGGGGTGCCCCATATTATTTTGCCAAAATTTCTCATTTTTATTTCACAAATTTTTTTATCATCATACTATAAAACTAAAGCTAAGTTCATCAACAGCACACTTTGATGACAATATATTCCAACATAGCACTATATATCATAGAATGTTTTCACTGTTTACTTTTGCTTAACTAGTCTGGTTTAATTATTTTATGTGTCTGTTTGATCAACATATTTTGACATTTATTACTGTGACCATTAGCTGGACAAGACTAGTGCAGAATTTCATTAAGATTTGGAAAAGAGATTGTTATCCTAAAAATTAATTAAAATAGATCAGACGCTTTTGAAATAATGTTCTTATCTAAGACAATGTCTAGAAAATTTTCATTTTCATAGAGAAATAAAATGTTTAATATATATTTTATATATTAAATATATATTAATGTAAATAATATGATTTTCTGAGAAGAAAGCTTTCTGGATGTTTGCAATATATATATATAGTCCTTCATGTGCTACCTTGATATATATTTTTTGGAGGGGGATTAAATTAATGCAAGGGTTTCAGAGGAGGATTTCCGAAATCAGCCAAATTTGCATATTTTCTGCAATAATGGACAAAATCAGAGACACTCGATTACACAATGGATAGCATACAATGTGTATAAAGCTGGCATTTTAGATCGTTAATAAAATCAAGATTGCTATGCGGACTAGATACCTAGTATATAAAATCAGGATACAGAGCTACTCTATAAAATCAGGACCTGGAATCGAATCAGTCATTAAAATATGGAACCGACCATGAGATAAAATACTAACACCGGACAGGAGAAAGATCGATGGATAACGTGATAATATGTCCTTTCTCGTAGCATCTTCATACTAGCACACGTTTTAGCTCAGTAGTTGATTTTTGAAATGCAATGATTATTATTGACTTTTATTGTAGTCCTATATAAAATAATAGTCTATTATACATGTACTTGTAGTTGAATCTTGATGTATTTTCATAAAACGGAAGATGTAAACACAAAGAAAGTAAAACAATTAAAAACACACTATGTTTATCTAACAATTAATAGGAAAGCAACACCGGCTACATGTATATGTGGAAAACATTTTAGACACAAAGGCACTTAAAAGTTCATTGAATTGCAAAGTGTTTTTTTTTTACATAAATTTTTATTGAAACGTACAATTTTCTCTAAACTGTTGCAGGAAACATTTGTAAGTAATTAAAGTTAACAAACATTGAAATTGATTTGATTTTTGGTGTTTAACAATATTTCAGCTATTTCATGGCGACCAGTTTTAGTGGTGGAGGAAGCCGGAGTACCCGGAGAGAATAACCGACCATGGGCAAGCAACTGGTAAACTTTATCACTTGCGGTTGCGAGTCGAGTGCACCCTTTCTTGTAATTTACAATGCCGGGCGCGAACACACGCCATATTGGTGATAGGCTTGTATGAGTTGTTAGATCCAGGGACCTAACTCATTGAGCCACCCGGGCCCCTTATATGATGTTATGATGTATGTATGTCTATCCTACACATGATTACATTAGAATGGAGATAACTGTATTGTATTTGAATTTCACGGCATCAATTGTCGATTTAATGGTCTCAAATATCCGTTTACTGGCACCACTAACGTGTCGCCAGTAAACTCAATTTGCGACCATCAAATCTCCAATTGATGCCGTGATATTTTCAAATACAATACAGTTATCTCCTAATTTTCCTTTCAATTATGTTGCATAACTTGCAAAGAAAGGGTGGTGACTGCGAATCAAACATCTTGGTCTCTAAAAAGATCACGCAAATGTTGGTATAAATGTGATAAATTTGTAGGCCTAAAAATCGTATTTTGATTCTGTACAACTTCGGGACAGGTGACATGTCATTGTTAATTTAGATTTAAGTTTAGGTACCTCTCTGTATCATTTGTCTTTAACCAACGAAGTGTACCTGTTCCTTTTTTGTGAATTTCCGCTAAATAAGTATGAAATTAATGATAAAAGTGCGTGTATCATTCTCGTACTTGGTTCCATTCAAGAAAAGCAAAGCAATCCATAAAATCACAAATTGGACACATACACACCGATCAACCGCTTTGTATCATTTTGAGCAAAATCATCATGATACGGTTAAAATAGATATCAACAGAGAAAGTCACGTCAACACCAGGGTAAGATTTATTTAATTTCTACGTTCTTTTTTTTTACTTTCATGAGTGAAACTAAGCATCAAACGGTTCGATATACAAAAAAAATGTAGATTGAAAATTTTATACATACAACATTCATTACCTTATATTTCCTTTACATGAATAAATTTGATAAATTTGACAGTATGTGTAAAAAATAAATATTTCCGACATTTCAACGCAAATATTACCCCTTTGCACATTATTTTCGGGGCATCGATTGATATCATGTAATAGATTATTGATATAGCTTCCTTCTAATACCAATATAACGGTCGAATTGTATTTCATTAAGGAATTGGAAACAACCAACGTAAGGAGCTCAGAAAAAATTGATACGATTAAAATCAACTGATTTTTTGCTTATGATACGATAAAAAATTGTTCGATGACACGATAAAAAGTATATTCACTGGCGTTAAACTGATTGTGGTAACTATAGTTACGACGATCACAACATGGCGGAGATAGAAATAGGGAAGATCGTTTTCTGCTAATTTCTCTATTCTAACGTGTTGTTGTCAAGAATTACTCAGCCGCAATGTTGATCTGTACGATTTTGTTGAAGGTGTATGTTCTTAATACCATATATGGTCTCGTTACCAATAAAATAATGTGCAAAGGGATAATATTTGCGTAGAAATGTCGGAAATATTTATTTTTTACACATACTGTCATTTCATTTATCAAATTTATTCATGCAAAGGAAATATTAGGTAATGAAAGTTGCATGTATAAAATTTTCAATCTATATCGAACCGTTTGATGCTTAGTTACACTCATAAAAGTAAAAGAAGAACGTATAAATTAAGAAAATCTTACCCTGGTGTTGACGTGACTTTATCTGTTGATATCTATTTTAACCGTATCATGCTGATTTTGCTCAAAATGATACAAAGCGGGTTGATCGGTGTGACATAGACATCCACAATTTCCATCTTATTTCAGAAATGTTTACAATATATTTACCTTTTATATTGCAAGAAAATTGACAATGAATTTGTTATTATCTAAGTGAGTATTAATTATTTAACTGTACACATGCCCTACAGCAAAGCAAATACATTACATGTACATGCATGCCTATTTATAAAAATAATTACTGCCCTTTTTTATAAATAGTATTTAGAAAATTCTAGTTTAGCATTTTTTAAAAACATCTTTGTCAAAAGTTGAAATAAGAATAAAATCTATAATGACAAGCTAAAGATATTTAACTATTTTTGTTGTAATTCGCCTTTTAAATAATAGTTTCTTTGCTGAAATGGCTTACCATGTTTACCTCTTTTATACAAATATTATGAATTTTATAATACGTTATATTACATTTCTTTGCAAATCCAGATAGAAGTTATGCTAACGGGTTGTAATCTCGGTAACGTCGTAAATTCTGGTGCCCTGAATAAGGGTGGTATGGGGGGAAGGGCTAAAAAGGGGGAGGTTGTCATTTTTAACCTCTGCCCATTCTTTAATTTAAAGAATGGGAAGAGATTTAAGGGAGGATTAAGAGTGGGAAAAAGGTTAAAAGGGAAAGGGTTAACAGGAGGGAAGGGTTAAGGGTTAACAGGGGGGAAGGGTTAAGGGTTAACAGGGGGGAAGGGTTAAGGGTTAAAAGGGGGAAGGGGAAGGGGAAAGGGGAAGGGGAAAGGGGAAAGGGGAAGGGTTAAGGGTTAAAAGGGAAGGGGAAAGGGTTAAAAGGGAAGGGGAAAGGGTTAAAAGGGGAATGAGGGAGGGGCAAAGGAGGGCAGGAGAAGGGGGCAAGGGAGGGCAGGGGCAGTGATGACTTAAACTTTATCAATAGGAACCCTTGGTCCAGTAGCTTCATTGTTAGCAATAACCCTCTATCAAGGAAATCCTGATAAGAACCACAACTTCTGGATTATTGTATCATCTGATTTGATTTGATTTTTTGTGCTTAACGCCACTTTCAGCAATATATCAGCTATATCATGGCGACCAGCTTTAGTGGTGGAAGAAGCCTGGGTATCCGGAGAGAACCACCGACCATGAGCAAGCAACTGGTAAACTTTATCACTTGCGGCTGCGAGTCGAGTGTATCATTTTTTGTAATTTACAAAGGCCGGCGGAAACCCATTCCGTATTGGTGATAGGTTTGTATGAGTTACTAGGTAATCCAACTACCTAACCCATTTAGCCACCCGAGCCCTTTGTATCATCTGAGAGATCGTGTTAATCTAGCTACCAACCCGGTCATGGATGAGGAAAGGACCGGGAAGTGTTTACGATAAGTGGAATATATCCGTGATCATTTGTGACACATATTCCATAACGGTCAAGCAAGTCATGTGGCGACCGTAAAATATTCGAAGTGATGACTTGAGCTTCATCCTAGGAACGCTTGGTTCAGTAGCTTCCTTGTTAGCAGCAACCCTCTATCAAGGAAATCCTGATAGTAATCACAACCTCTTGATTATTGTATCATCCGAGAGATATATACCCCATATGCAGGTGCTGTTGGACTGTTGCTGCATATAAATAGAACGTTCACGATCGGAAAATTGAAATCATCTCTTTTGTCGTAAAATTTTGTTCTTATCAGCCCGTAACAGTCAATTTCGAGGAGTAGGTCAAGGTATGAAGTAGACATATCTGTATCTCTGGTATTAATGAGATAGATGCGATCAACGAAATCCCCAAACCTAGATTTATTTAGTGAAGGGATATAATTTAAATAGCAGACCGTAAGTTTCTTTTCGTTTGTTTTGAGAGATACCTGTATGAAATCTGCCTCATACGAATAAAGGAACAAATCGGCGAGAAGAGGATCACAGTTTGTACCCATAATTATGTCAACTGAGCATTTTGATGATATCAGTTCCAGGGAATATTTTGGTAGAATCAAAGTGTTTTTCCCCACAATATAAGATCTGTCCCTTCCTAGCACAAGGTATCTGTATCTACGTTGGCCATTCTTTTTTTTATTGAAACACATTTGGACCAACTCCCTAAATCTGCCTTTCAGCTTAGAGTGGGGAATAGTTATGCAGAGGACAGAGAAGTCAAATGTGTTAATGCTATTGCAGGGGAGAGGGGTCTAGAGTGTATGTACTTTAACAGATCTTCAGAATCCACATTCGAAATTTGAGATTCAATATCAATATCTCAAATTCGAGATTCGAAATTCAATATCCCGACTAACCAATGGGAGGAAAGATAACAAATTGGTGTTCTTTATGAGAAAAATGCCGTTTAACAAATTACTGTGCTAGTAATTAAAAACAATGAAAATGGCAACAATTTTTCGTTTGCGGTAATTGAAAATAATTTCACTCTTGATGAAGTAACTAAGACATTACTATTTCTAATTATGTATCCCGTCCTGGCTGTAGTCAAAATTTCATCTCTTTCCAATTTATGGTTAAATAAAACTCTCATCACATGCTGACAGGTCCGAAGTAGAAGAGGGCCCAAAAGGGTACCCTATATTATTTTGCCAAACTTTATAATTTTTGCTTCGCAAATTATTTGTCAGTTATTAAAAAGCTTCACATATGTTACAATATCAAAATCTGAAAATGTGAAACTATAATTTTGTACATATTTGTGTGAACGTTTGGAATGGCTTATATTTAGTTCAATAAAAGCAGAGCTGGATCCAATCTTTTCGGAAAACATCGATGGCGCTTTATTTTTTTTATTATTATAAAAGATTAGGTCCATTCAAATTTTTGTTAAGAGATTCTGTATAAAGCCAAACGAAGTTCCAAAAGATAAAATGGATTTCCCCATCTCACCGCTCTGGTACTGTGTTAGATAGGTTACATACTTATGTTTTGAGATATAAAAATCATATTTTGGGTAAATTGTGTGGATCAAATCAGATGTTACCTCATTTCATTTTTAACATTAAGTGATCAGAGTTTATATTTTTTTCACAAGAATACAAAAACATGGGGAGGGTATAAGAGAAGAAATCAGGCTCATTTATTTATATATTCATGGTTTTATTTTTTATTATTGTGATATTAAAGTTATCATTTGAAATATATATCTTAATAAGTGCATTGAGCTATGTCATCTGTCATTCTAAATATCTTCATAATCATCTGACACCTCATGGAATTTATAAACATAATTTTATTTCATCATTGTTATCATCATACTATATAACAAAAGCTCAATTGATTAACAACACTCTATGATGACAATATATTCCAACATAGCACTATATATCGAATGTTTTCACTGTTTACTTTTGCATAACAAGTCTGGGGTCGTGTTAATGAAAGTATCCCAATATATGTCCTAAGATATTTCTTATGACATATTTTAGGACACTGATAGGACTATGCTATGACATGTATATCAAAGCTGGCTTAATCGTTAATAAGAAGACGAGCTGATTTGTGTAAAGAAAGAATAATATAGATATAAATGCTACAAACATTAATGTGTTACGCAAAAGTTCACATAAAAAATAAAATAATAAGATTAAATTTTATTTTATTTATATATTACATTGATTTAATTGTGATTTTTAGATAAGAAATGTATATAAACCTAATAAAATCTGATAATAATTTAATAAAATAATATCAATGAAAGTGATGGTAAATTCTAATCATTACGTGTACTTTACATTAAACTTTTAGCCAAGTGAGCTGTTTTCAAGATGTCAACGTGTCACATCATCAGTTATTCAAAAGGGTTAAAGGATCAAAACGTGCAGATTTTGTTTATAAATTGAAAGGATAACTTTGTCTGTCCATTATTTCGTACGTAACTGTTCTGTGTAATACATTCTGTACTTCTGTACCAAAATGAGCTGAAAAAGAAGCCCGAATTTTTCCGAGTCTGAACTACAGACGCTGTTAACACTCTTTGAACACCTATTTTGGTGTCCTAACTTTAAGATAAATTTTAGGACATATCGCAATTTAGGACACTTTCATTAACCCGACTTAGGACTAATATATATCATTAGACCAGCCTAAGACACCTTTGTTAAAAAAAACCCTGGTCTAATTATTTTATGTATTTATATGATCAACATATTTTGACATTTAATATTGTACCATCAGCTGGACAAGTGCAGAGTTTCATTGAGATTTGGAAAAGAGGCTGTTATACTATATATGTGAATGCTTTTAAACAGATAAGATGCTTTTGAAATAATGCTCTTATCTAAGACTATATCTAGAAGTTTTTCATTTAAAGAAATAAAATGTTGATACATATTTAGAAAGTAAAACAATTTAAAACACAACAATATGTTTATCTAGCAATTAATAGGAGAGCAACACCAGCTGTATATGGAAAGCTATCAAGAGTGTAAATCATCCAAACATTTTAGACACAAATGTACTTAAGTGTTAATTGAATTGAGAAGTGCTTTTTAAAAACGAAATCTTTATTGAAACGTAGAATTTTCTCCAAACTGTTGCAGGAAGCATTTGTAAGTAAATAAACTTAACAAACACGGAAATTAAAAGAATTAGATTGACGAAAATGTCATTGGAAAAACAGGAATATGAGGATTGGTTATTTTTGCTTCATAATAATGACAAATCAGTCACGTTTATCTGTAATAGATTATATTTTTATTTAATAGCATAGGTACGAAATTCGTCTTACTTCTGAAGCAATGTATACTATTGGAACTAAGAAATTTACATTTGTTTATAGAGTTACAAATTCATTTACTTTTGATATTACAGGCTTTGTTACAATTTAATACCCTGCTGTCCGACAAGACGTGGAAAAAATTATGCCCACAATATTCCAATTTCCCCTATATATCATATCAAATTACATTGTGTTTTCAAATTATTGTTCTGAAGTTAAATGATGTCCGACTTTAACAATAGTTTTATCAACAAAAGCAGAAAATGATGTATTTTATGCTATAGCAGTTATTTTCAAATCCTCAAATACTCATCGACAACTTATATCTCTGCAAAAGTATTATTGTTTTTCTCTTTGGACGAAATTAAGTATGTTTCCTGTTTGCTGTCGAACTTGTATATTCTTTAAATTTTTAGTTTATGCAATTACTTAGGTATTATAGAGATGTTAGTAGAGATGTTAGTCGGGTTCTTTTATCCAAAATGTTGGCGTTAATAAAATCTAAAGCTGGATTCAACTTGTATTCATAAAACCAAAATCTACTGATACTGAGCCACCACTTTACATCAACATTATATTAATCCATACTGTCGGAAACTAACAGAAAATAAAAAGTAAACCAGATATATAAGAAAGATAACACATTTGCAAGTTTCTCTCGTTCAATGATTTTCTAAAATTCTAATAAAAATGTCATAAAACTGTCACTCTGTATTAGAAGACCACAGATGCTAATGTCCTTGAATCGTGAAATGTAATTTTAGAGATCAATTAAAATAATTAATGTTTCTGTATCAAAATAGTCATTTTAACTAGAGAAAAAAAAAATTCATAGTTGCTTCTGTTGATAAAAAAAATCGAAATAGGAAATGAATTGAAAAAAAAAAAGTTTTAACTTATGTTATATTTTTGGGATTTATATTTGCGAAAAATACACGCCTGCAGAAGATAGAAATTCCCAAACCGAAAGACGAGGTAAATTTAGCTCAAGATGGGTATATATTTTTGTCTGTAGAAAAGTTTTCCTTTTGCTTAAGGTTTCATTAAGGATTTCCTCAATTCACAAAAAGAATAAAGTAATATGCACACTTAAGGATCGTTTCACTGACTGCCCCCAACATTCATTGAAAGAGAAATGTTCATTGAGGGTAGATAAATTTCTCGATTTTATAAATCAAATCAAATCAAATACATGTTTATCTTTTTGAACAAGCTTCCAGTCTTTTAGCACCTATTACATCATCAGATACATTATTAATAATATATATAAATTTTATTATTGTCAATGCTACGAAATACACAAGTAAAAATCATATATATTTTGTTGACACAGTGTAACATGTAATGTACTATACAATGCATCTTGTTTTTTTATTTTTATTCATGTTCACTTGTACTTAACCATTATCATTTTCTCCATGTGTTACTCTACTAACTTGTTCTATGTGGTCTGTTTTAATTGGTAATATAATAAATTTGATGGTAGCTTCCCATGATTAGTCGACATTTTTCATGGTGGTGAACAAAGGAATCATCCAGAGGCATAGGAATGTACATGCAAGTGTGCGGGGCAGGCTTTAGAAGTGGCCTAAAAAGTATGAGGGGCAACCTTTAAAAGTGGGCTAAAAAGTGTGAGGGGCAACCTTTAAAAGTGGACTGAAAAGTGTGAGGGGCAACCTTTAAAAGTGGGGTAAAAGGTGTGAGGGGGGAGCTTCAAGAAATGAACAGAAAACTTTCAAAACTAACAAGCAAGAAAAAACTCTAATTCTTGGCTTCGAAACATACTTTTTATTTATGCCTATTTTTACTGCACATGTTTTGTGTTCATGGTAAACATTCTGGTTTTGTACCTCCCCCACTTTTGACTCCTTTCTGTCCATCCTCGTTGTAAATAACCTAACATACCAATAAACTTGGCAGGACAGAAGGAGCAATACTAACCCCACTAAAAATGCGGTAAAATAATATCTACGAGTAAAATAAAATATCTACAGATAAAATAGGGGCCGTCGTGGTCGTGATCGTATGGTAGTTGGATTTACAACTACCTATGCAATCAGTGCCTATCACCATTAACGTTGTGGATTTCAATCCCGCTCATGGCTAGGTGTACTCGATACAATATTATGTGATAAAGTTTGTCAGTGACTTGTGACAGGTCGGTGGTTTTCTCCGGGTACTCCTCCACCAATAAAACTGACCTCCACGATATAACTGAAATATTATTGAAAGTGGCTTTAAACAGCATAACCCTATCTATCAAGATTACATATTATACTGTAGTTCGGACCTATTTCTAAATATAATTTGGCACAGGTTGACAAATAGTATACTTAACTAGGCTTCAATTCTCTGATTGGAAATACTCTCACCATTAATGAAGCAATTATTACGAATTTCATGATCACTTAGAGCATGGAAAAGTACTTGTAGTTCCTAAATTGTGGTATTCTCGGTATCTAAATTGCACCTACATACTTATGGCCAGCCTCCTAATTTATTTATTGCTTCAGCGTGTCCAAGAAATAACGAGCAATAATAATATGAATTTTTGTACCTTGGACCCACCTCTAGCCAACGAAATATGTCTAGAATAACAATTTAGTTATTCCTTGTAGAGGAGACTCTCAATTCAGTAAATAATATTTAATAGAAAACTACCTTGCACACAATAGACATGATAAAAGCTTGGGCTAAATACATTAGTAGATGCCGATTATAGGGCATTAATTTCTAATATCACTCCTTTGGATCCCCATAATAAATAACCATTTGAAACAGCATAACGCACAACTACATTACACACATCATATATTGTGCAAGTTTCACTTCAATCCGTTTATTGGTTATAAATGAGTTGTGAATTGATGGGTGTAATAAACCTATCCCAATTAATGTCATAAATGTTCCCATTCAAGCATTCTCGGCTGCCATGAACTAGTGCCATTTATAAACAAACAAACCTACTCGCTGTTTTCAATCATTTATTATTAATTTTTGTTTGTTCTTTTATTTAGGTTTATGCATGAATTTATTTCATATAATGAAAAGGGTTTTGTTTGTTTCTGTCTCCTTCTAGTTTATTCTGTATGGAATTATGTTAAAAGACATTGCATTGGTCATAATCATTTCTAAATTTAAAAGCTTACTCTTGATTGGTTGTCTTAGATACTGAATTTCGAATATCGAATTTCAATATCTGAAATTCGAGATTCGAAATTCAATATCTAAATATTTAGGATACTGAATTTCGAATCTCGAATGATCCTTCTGTGATTTCGTAGATAAGCGACTCATTCGATTTCGACATTCGACATATATTGTCCGTATTTCCTAAACAGTGACCTTCAAGTGGTTTAAATATGGGATATGGTGTTTAACACTACTTTCAACAATATTTCAGTTATATTGTGACGGTCTGTTATATTGGTAGATGAAACCGGATTACACAGAGAAAACCATCGACTTGTCGTAAGTCACTGACAAACTGATTACCCTTTTGGTATCTTCAAAATCGTCTTATCACATAATGTTGTATCGAGTACACCTCGCCTGAGCGGGATTCGAACTAACAACGTTAATGGTGAGAGACACAGATTGCATAGGTAGTTATAAATCCAACTACCATACGATCACGATCACGACGGTCGCTCAAGTGCTTTTTCTTTTATATAATAAGCAATAAATAAACAAATTTTTATATCTGACTTTTAATGTGTCATTAACTCATCATATACAGTTGTAACTGATACAAATCAATCAAAATATCCCACGTATGGCTATTATAGACTTGTAAATATTACATAATGTGCTGATTATGAGAGATAAACAGATATGGATAATTTCACCTATTTTTGACTTGAAATTGATTAAAATCTATCATATATTCTATAGAACAACATCTGTGTAATAAACATTAATAATAAACGATATACATTGATTAACTGATCCACTGGTGCTTAACGCTAACTTTAGCAGTATTTCAGCTAGATTTTACCTGGAGTTAATTATTTTTTTATTAAGGTGGTACCATACACTTCAGGTAAAATGTGATCTGCTTGTTTAATTTTCTTATTTTTTCGGCAGTGTATTTGAATATATCCACTGTAATAAATATCAAAATTTTAACAAATTCCAACCAACAGACTCAGAGCTATAAATTCACTAGCCACATAGCAGCTTTACTCTCTGTGGTTTTGATCACCGAGATGCTTGAAATCTGCATACAAACATCATATGAATGATCAAAACGTTCAACTGATTTTAAAGAGTTATCTCCCTGTAGTGTATGGTACCCCGTTAAACACCTGCAAGACACTTCGAAATAAAACATACTTGTATATAAAACAATCAGGTTATATGTACAAAAACAAAAAAAATTAAGAAGATGAAACCATATTATTTAGAACTTACGTTATCTAATTATATTTTTGTAGATGAATGTATCTCCAAGTTGAAACAGATAATAAGATATACATGTATCATATTTTATTGCAATAAATTAAACAACATATCTTACCTTGCAAACTAAAAAATAGCCAACCACATTCAGATTTAATAGATATCGAAGATCGTCAACCTCGTAATGGTCTATTCTGGTATAAGGTGGATCTGAAATAGAAAAATGAATTGGTTGAATGATTTATAGTTAGAGTAACACGACGGGTGCCACTAGTGAAGCTTTTGGTCATTGTGTTGTCTGTTCTTCGATTTATGAATTCTGATTATGTTAAACCCTTCTTATAATACAATACCGATCACACACATATCTCTTAAATATGAATAGATTGGAGGGTGTCATGGAGGGGAGTCTGACAGCTAATAAATATAAGCTATGTAATCTATTTAGCTCACCTTGGTTAATCTGTTACCATATTCAAAGTGCATACTCTAAGGATGACTCATATGGGTTCAAATGCCTACCATCACGAGCCTGAGTTCACCCCTGTTTTTTAGTGGGGTCGGTGTTGTTTTGTGTTGCCCTATTTTATTTACTTTCTGGGTTCCGTGTTGTGATATCCGTTACGATTTCCGCATAAAAATGATGTTCGGTTCGTCTTTCCCTGCAGTTGTTTGTAGGAGGGACCATGTCTTATTTACGTTATTTGTATTTGTTTGCCTACAGTGGTGTCTAACACATATAGTGTTGTGTTCTAATATTGTGTGTCTTCGCCTTGTGTACATTATGTTGCCAGTTTCTCTGGAATGTCCATTTGTGATTGTCCCTTCTGTATTCTCTAACGTTTATTTCAAACTGGATGTTCATGTTTTTGTAAAACATGCCTAATATGCATATCTGCCAAAAATTTAACAAAATTACCAACTTGACGGAAAAAAATCGAAAGAAATCAAACCAACCCGTTCGAATAAAGCTACAGATTAAATCTCAGTCCTTTCTGTTTCAAATGTGACAGTGTTTGTCATTTGAAGAATATTTTATATTTAGTAAGGTGGCAGTCCTGGATTGAAGTTGCTGCTATCGGATATGATTTTGAAAGAAGATAACGCAAGGACTATAGCAACCAAGACGGGTTCAAATTTGCTCAATGGATGCAGAGCAGACGCTTTTCAAATTATTTTTTGTCAACATCTGCTTAATTTGCATACATTCAAAGATCAACAAAAGCCATTATGCTTCAGCACAACTCGTATCGTATGTCACAATTTTCATAAATATAGAGCTACTATTCAAATTTCAGCTCATTTGGTGGGAAATGTGGCTTTATTGCATGTGTGTTTTCCTCCTATAGTTTATTGATAATAACATCAGCCATGTTGGATGATTGATGGGATCATAGGATACAATTGTGAACGTAAACACTTCAAAAAAATGATTCTGGCAACCTTGGTTGAAATTGGTCCTATGATTTCACAGGAGAAGATGGTTGAAAAAGTTTACAACAACAGACGACGGACATTGAGAGATGGCCAACGCTCACGCAGCACATCGGGAGAAAATTCTGTATACATTTCCCATTGCTTAGTATTATTACCTTTATTATTCTAATCTGACCTTTTACACTACTTAGCAACCCAAAAAGACACTCCCGCTCATGACGAGTTGTACTCGATACAACATTATGTTATAAAGTTTGTCGCTGACTTGCGAAAGGTAGATGGTTTTCTCTAGGTGCTCCGGTTTCCTCCACCAATAAAACTGACCGCCACGATGTAGCTGAAATATCATTGAAAGTGGCGTTAAACACCGCAAAACTAAACCAAAATGACACTACAATTACTTCCAATGTTGGTGTTCTAGACATAGCGATCAATGAATATCACATATATTTATGTGCCACGATATAGCTGATATTCGCATTAAACATCAATCAATCAATCAATATTTGTATGTACCAAGCCCAGTAATAGTAGTACAATACGGTCATAACAGAGATACATGGTTCATTGATATCATTGATGATGATGGACTTTAAAGGTTTTATTACAACTGTAGTACTAGTAGTATCATCACTTACGCCACCCAGCATGGTTAATAACAGTCTATCCTCCCATACCTGTCAACCGTCCTTTTTATCAGGTTCTGAAATGAAATATATATTAAGCTTTTACTCGATGGAGAAAACAGAACAGAACATATAATTCAAAATAGATGGTTTGGTTTATGGTGTTTAACGCCACTTTCAACAATAGTTCAGTTATATCGTGGCGGTCAGTTTTATTGGTGTTAGGAAACCAGAGTACCCGGAGAAAACCACCGAACTGTCGCAAGTCACCGACAAACTTTATCACATAATGTTGTATCGAGTACACCTCTTTTAAATAGATATAAATTAAAGCTCAAATTTATATCATAGACTGCATGATAAGTTTCTGAAATTTACACTTCTATGTCACCACTACAAGAAGAGTTTGAATATACCAAGGTGGTAATCAGAATCCATCCGTAAATAGAAGGACAGACAACACAACGACCAAAGGACAAAAGGCCAAACAACAATATGCAAAACATGCACATAAAACATGCGAGTAACATGAACCCTTTGGTTTCAAACTCTTTTTCCTACCAAAATAACCGTGGGTAAACTCAGGTGCTCCGGAAGGGTAGACAGTGCCTGCTCCTTGAAAACTAAAACTAACGTCAGTCCCTAAACATTATGTTCATCTCTTCTGGATACTTTGTGAAATGTTATGTGTCTCAACTACTTGTATATATAGTTTCTGTATAAGTAATGAAGGCCATAGCTAAACAAGCCAATGGTTTTGTTGCTTGGTCTACGAAATTTTATGCTACTCTGTGATTGTATATATCGATTTATAGCAAATAACAAAGATATATTATTAATGTACCTGAAGTAAAGGTTGGGTTTCGATGTCACTGTGGGCTATGGGGTCGTCGCACACTCTAGTGTATAAGTAGTGTTTATCCTCAGACATAGGTGACCATACTCGATTTTGGCTATCCTGTTTAGGCCCTCTGGTTTTATTGTCCCCAAAATTTTAAATGATTATGCTTTCTAGTCTTTCAATTTTGAGCGTACCTGATGAATGTAATACTAGAAACGCCATGTGCACGCTAAATTGGATGTCTACTTTTTTAGTTTATCATTTATGACTCAACTATCATTGCATCATAAAGTCAAACCTTTCCCATTCTATAATTGGCTTCCAAATGTATAATATAATATTCTCTCATAATGTTTATATATACATTACACAACAAACTGTATTCATGTTCTTTCTGAAAACAAATATGAGTCACTAAGCTACAGCTTGCTTTAATAATTAGCTGCCACCAATCGCAAGCTTTATCTTTTTACCTGTATATCTTCTTCTTTCGTGACATCTGCGAAAATGAATGTCGCCTCCCCAGGCCCTATCTTATTAAGTTCGTCTTCTGCTTCTTTACCTTGAACATCTATTAGAAATAAGATTCTGTATTTGATTGACTTGCAATACAATTCGTTTCATGTAGGTTTAGAAGTATGGTGTTTAACGCCACTTTCAACAATATTTCAGTTATATCGTGGCGGTCAAGTTTTTTTTTACCGGAGAAAACCACCGACCTGCCGCAAGGCACTGACAAACTTTATCACATAATGTGATATCGAGTACGCCACACATAAGCGGGGTTCGAACTGACAACGTTATTGGAGATAGGCACTAATTGCATAGGTATTTGTAAATCCAACTACCAAACAATCACGATCACTATGGCCCCTTCTATTTCAAGTAAAAAGAATGTAACATTCACCTGAAAATAACATCATTAAATGGTAAAATTATTGATTTGACAAGATATTTGATATATTTGTTAGACCTACTGACATTCGACCTACCTAAGAATACGAACTGTGATGCTCTTCTCGTTGATTTGTCCCTTTATTCATATGAAGCAGATTTGCATGCGCTCTCATTAAAATTTGAAAGAAGCTAGTTCGGTTCTCAGAAACAGAGGAAACTACCTACCCTTCCGGAGCACGTGTTCGGACCCGGTTTTGCAGTCGCTTTCGTGTTGACCTATCTTTAGTTTTCTGTGTAGTGTCTTTCTTTTTGGCCATCGCTTGGTCTGTCCTTCATAAATTTACTGTTTCTGTAGTGTCTTTTTGGCCATCGTTTGGTCTGTCCTTCATAGATTTACTGTTTCTGTAGTGTCTTTTTGGCCATCGTTTGGTCTGTCCTTCATAGATTTACTGTTTCTGTAGTGTCTTTTTGGCCATCGTTTGGTCTGTCCTTCATAGATTTACTCTTTCTTTACTAATTACCCCACTAACATTTGCAAAATTTTCTTTCTGCTTTGTCTGTCGTATTTTAAATTTTTTGGTTTCCGATGCTTTGTGCTGTCTTTCCTCTATGAAATCTCGTATTTGTTTTATCTGGCCGTATGATGATTTTTATGTTTACATGACGTTTTTCATGTTTCCTTTACATTGTTTTATCTGCCTGTATATTGAATTTTATGTTTCTCTGATGTTATTTTTTTCTGCTTGTATTTGATTGTTTTTCTATTATTGAAACATTACTGTTATCTCCAGTATACAAATTCGGTATCATTTTATATCAATTACCATGTCATACGCTGCTAATCTAACAGGTTATATTTAATTACCATCAAAGGGTACCAATAATGAGTTATATGCTCAAAGTATGATATATATCTTTTAACATAGGATTTGGAGTAAAAAGTAATCAAGAATAACAATAGCCCGAAATTAAAGGCGTACCTGATACAGATTATTTCAGGTTATTATTATTTTATTTAACATTGATACTATCTTCATGTTATCCAGTAAACTTAATCCGGTGACCTAGCTTGACCTATCATTATTTATCATGACCTTTGTCATAACATGAGTGTATTAAATGTAGTCTATATCATATATCAATTTCTGATTACACCAATTTTAAATATTAAAAGGCATAAAGAAATGCTAATTATCCGATTTTTCAAACATATTTATTTTTATGATCATTAACCATGTTCGGGACATGTATTTGGCAGTTTAAGAAAAAAGGTTCCCATTACCATGAGAAAAATCAAAATGTCTGTCTGCATTAAATGTTAAAAATCTAAACACTTGTTGTTTAGTTCTATAGACGGATTTTTCCAATTGTCTCCCCTCGTAATGATATCCGCCGCTAGTCTACGATACTAACAGTCCGCCATTGCGTGAATGAAAAAAATTGTAAACAAAACCAATTAGTGCTTAAAAGATTATTGAATTTCTACCTGTACGATGTCTTCTGAAGTGAAAAGTTCGATGCCCTCGTTGATTTNTATCATATCCTATGTCTTATAGACAAAGTGTAGCCATCGGGGCAATGACGTTGACAAAAGTATTCTTTTTGGAAGCGTGTTTGATCAGATTTAAAATAAGGGTAATAACAAAATTACCGAGCACCGAGTAATCTTCCAAAGGGAAGGCAAAACTCATAAATCAACAAACAGACAAAATCAGTCGACAACTGGAAAACTAGGAAAACCGCAATGGCCCTGACTTGGTATAGGCATTTCTAAAGAAATGGAAGGTTGAATAAGATTTTATGGCGCCAAACCCTTCCCGCTTCCATTATGGTTAAAATGTTCCGGTTGGCACTATAACAGCATTTTTAACAATACTGGGACAAAAGTGACGACGTCGGTCAGTTTAAAGTTAATCATCAAATCGAAAGCCTACATCATCAAACTGTAATATTACTCTGTTTTCCTTGGAAAAAAAGGATAGATGCTTGATATTCTCCAGTGCAATATTTTTTAAATTTTATTTTCATTTTATTAATGCACACAAGTAACCCATTTGGGTTTTAGCAATACAATTTACATAATATACATGTACAGACAAGACAAACAAAGCATACTTGATTACATAAAATAAAAACATACAATAACATGAATTGCAATTATGACTGTGATGAGTCTCCCTCTCCCAATTCTAATGACTGTCTTATGAAAGACGTAACAGTCCTAATTTGTTCGGATGTTGACGGGTTAAGTATTTTTTTAATTAGTTTTTCTTCGCGGTTTAATTCAAGAAAATTTGAACATATATTTTGAAAGTATTGGCATGAAATGTTTCGATTATTGGTATTTCTCTTGCATTCAAAGAAAAAATGAAATTCATCTTCCAAGACATTGCAAATCGCACATAGTCTTTGGTCCCTTGGTATTTTGAGATTTCTGCCTATTTCTATTAAAAGTTTGTGTTCACTCAGTCTGAATTTTGTTAAAATAAGTCTAACATTTCTATCTGGATGTGATAAATAATATACCATTTCATTTTCATTTTGTATTAAGAATTTATACAAGTATATTTTATTGTTTCCATTTAAGTATTTTATTTTTATTTAAAATTAGGTTCGGTTATAATCATTTAAGCCATCCTTTATGATGTGTTTATATTGTTTTACTTCTGTAATTGTTTTACATTTTTTCCGTTGATTCAATATCAAAACCAATTTCAGATACTATATATTTGAAAGTAATAGTAAGCGTTGTTTGTAAGTGATGACTGAAGCATGTAGCAGAGGATGTAGCAGTATAATAGGAAAGCATGTAGCAGTATAATAGGAAAACATGTAAAAGTATAATAGGAAAACATGTAGCAGTATAGTAGGAAAGCCTGTAGCAGTATAATAGGAAA
>MJUT01055631.1:502489-536540 GCA_002080005.1 Gigantidas platifrons | reverse complement strand
TGTAGCAGTATAATAGGAAAGCATGTAGCAGTATAATAGGAAAACATGTAGCAGTATAGTAGGAAAGCCTGTAGCAGTATAATAGGAAAGCCTGTAGCAGTATAATAGGAAAACATGTAGCAGTATAGTAGGAAAGCCTGTAGCAGTATAGTAGGGTAGGAAAGCCTGTAGCAGTATAATAGGAAACCATGTAGCAGTATAATAGTAAAGCGTATAGCAGTATAATAGGAAACCATGTAGCAGTATAATAGGAAAGCCTGTAGCAGTATAATAGGAAAACATGTAGCAGTATAATAGGAAAGCATGTAGCAGTATAATAGGAAAGCATGTAGCAGTATAATAGGAAAGCATGTAGCAGTATAATAATATAATAATATGTTATAATATTTACCGTTGTTGGCACAAAACACTACTTTTGAACCATGTTTAACTGAAATAGAAACATAATATATAGTACTGATATCAGCTGATACTTGTAAAGGACCCCATTGGAAATAAGCTGAATGGCTTTCATGGGCTATCCTTGGTATGAACGTTTTCAGCAGTTACAATGAGTGGATTGAAGTTTCTGTTAATGATGGCAGTTTTATGTTTTATTTTTAGATTAACGAGAAATTTTAAACACTTGTGTATGATGTTGAAATTTTTAAACCTAAATATATTTTACCTAATATATATTATAAATATTATATATTCCAATTAATAACGACCACCAGGCGATATAATGTTACTTCATTTCTCGTACCTACGTGCTTTTATTTGTTCATTAGTTATCGAATGGTTCATAACTGGACGTCCAGTGGAGACAGACTTACGTAAAATAAAAACAAATACAATAAGACTGTGTTAGATATTGTATTATTGTGGACTTTCCTTCAGTTTTTTCCTTCTATTTTATCACAAAAACAATAACAGTAAGTAAATAGAACGATTGTATTTACCAAAGACTGTTGCACATCCTTTGCCTATTCCACTTGATCCACCGGTCACTATTGTCACTTTATCTTTATATCTTAAACCCTCCGCCATCATTACATGTAATACGATATATATTGTATGACACTATGTGACATACTGTATCTGACCTTGCATATATATGTATCAGTAAACCAGACTATTATCTGTTGAACTGTGACATATTACCTTTGTGGACTGTCTATCGTTTGACCAATATTTATATGCCATGCAATAATTAAATGCTATGAAAACAAAATTTAAAAAGTGATGGTCTACAATTCCATCAATAGCAAAAAAAACTCCAACATTCACTCACAGAATACACACTATGCACGCTCATACCCGCATACCACCCATCCGCCCAACGGGCATGGCCGCAAGCCTGGAAACCCATCCGGTCACTCACCCACCTGCCCTCCTGTCCGATGAGTTCATCTTCGGAGTTCGTCTTTCTCAGTATGTAGCAAAACATTTAAATTACAGATAAAAATTTGCCTGATCTTATTCTGGTGTTTCTTATATCAACAGGAAGAGTTGTTGATACCAAATGAGCAATCAGAATCTGTAAATCAAAGAGGAACAGACAACACAATGGCCAAAGGAAAAAGGAGTAAAGGACAAACAACGATCTACAAAACATACATATAAAACTAAAGATCGAGTAACATGAACCCCACAAGCAACCTGAGGTAAACTCAGGTACTCCGGAAAAGTAAGCAGTTCCTGCACCACTTACTAGAGACACTCGTCGTATGAATCTAGTTACTAACCCGGTTATAGGTCATGAATGACGAAAGAACCGAGAAGTGTTTACGACAAATACAGATAGCTGTTTAAAGTATATTTCGCTCTCGTAGTTTCAGCCTTGAACTGACTGTATAGGAAGGAGACATCAAATGCTACATATAATCACACTTATAACAACATGCGTTTGGTCTGTAATACGAAAGATCTCAATCCATTTGCTAAAAGGTAGTAGCCATAACATATGTATTATCTCTATAAGAGTCACTGTCAGTGTTCCTAAGATATGAGTTACTAATATATCCCAGGATGCGCCATGGTATATACTTCCGAGACGGACCATGGATAACATTGATGATGGAGTAATAGCACTACCATTTTCGCATGTGTGTCCATCTATGCATATCTTCATACAGTTGACATCAGAACAATATTTGGAGTAATGTTCCAGACATTAGAAGATCAGTGTAGGGTATACAATAACTTGCACATCCAACAGTAGTAATTAAGCATGGAATATGTCATGGTCTGATGGTCAACTCTAGTATTCTGTAAAGTTTTTTTTTGGTAGATCATTGTTTGTCCCTCTGTCATTTTCCTTTGGTCATTACAGTAGCTGTCCTATTTGAATTTCAGACCTTTCATTATCCTTTGGTATATTCAAACTTTTCAGTATAACGTTAACCGTACAATTCAATGCAAAAATATCTCAAATTTCAATCTACACATTTTGTGCACACATTTATCTTTTTAGGCTCTCTTTCCTTTTCATTATGTATCCATTTACCGTAAGCAACTAATTTATCTACATATGATATGAAATGGTAAATATCTAATTTAATGCTCACGAAGCGTTACTGGAATAACCTTCAATAGGTACACTCCAAGTCAAAAGATTGGAAAACTTTGTGAGCAAGAAATCCGAATGGTCTAGTCAGGATCGCCAAAATCAGCTAATGTCTTACAATGGTCAAGGAGAAGAAACTGAATTTTAATAATAATGATTACATTATTTAGCAACTGTTAAATATGTGAGGCAATATTTTTCTACATTTTAAATCTTGGATATTTTGTTACAAAAATCTTTTATTAAAATCAACCCATCCTTTCGCAAGTCAAATGGGCAGAGGTAGCTTCAAGTTCACTAGATGTTTTAGAGATAAATCATGTAACAATAGGATGATTTCATCTTTTAAGCAAAGAAACAGGATGGATTATCAGGTCAAGAGTTTTTGCTGACGTCGAAATACTTGTAAATACAGAAGCGGAGGTAAAAGTGATATATAAAAGGACTTTGCAACCAGTTTCAACACTTCTGGTTCGCAATAAATTTTATATACCGAAACCTTGTTTCTGTATTTGCAGAGCCTGTTCTCCACCCAAAGCTTCTGTGTCAATTGTCAAAGTCTGACAATTTTGGTTGAAAATTGAAAAATCCCGCGGAACCAGAATGTCACGACCGCAAAACTATAAGAATACTGAACACGAGTATGATCTTCGTTCCAAGGGGGTTGGCGGATTCGGGTCGCCTAGCAGTAGACCACCAACACAAGACGGTGACAACGAGGATCACGACCTCAATCAAATGATTGAGCAGCTCCAAAACCAACTTGGAGCAGAAAAACGCAGGATACGTGAGAGAGAAGAACCGATGGATCGGGAACTCGAACAACAAATACAACACAATAATTGGTTTCAAGCAGAACTGGACAAAAGAGAAACAATAATCCGATAATTATCAGAAAGTCAACATAGGCAGTTGCTGGAGCAAGAGGAGAGAGGTAGTCGGGACAACCATAGTAGGGTAGGACACCTAGCTCCAATACTCTACATGTTCAGCGTACAATGACACAATCAGCAGATGACACAAGAACCAACCTATCTTCCAGTAGAACACTCGGAAACGTAAAATTGCAAATTTTCAATGGTATATCGCAAATAAGGGTAATAACAAAATTACCGAACACAGAGCAATCTTCCAAAGGGAAATTCAAAACTCATAAATCAATAAACAGACAAAATCAGTCAACAACCGGGAAACTGGAAAACCGCAATGGTCATGACTTGGTACAGGCATTTCTAAAGAAATGGTGGATTGAATCAGATTTTACGGCGCCAACCTCTCGCTTCCATTACGGTTCAAAGGTTCCCGTTGTCACTAAAACAGCATTTACAACAATACTGGAAAAAACAGGCAAAATAGCAGTCAAACAGTACCAAACTCAGTATCTAATATATCTCGTGAACCATCACCACCAACTATGAGTCCTTTGAAGTATTTTAATTACGACGGTAAATGTCAAAAGCATTTTTACGTCACACATTCACAAAAATATTTTTGACATTGTACCCACGTATACCAAATCCTTATCTTTATACATTTTTACTATTGTATCTGCAGAGACAGAATATATTTCGACAATATCTTGATATCGGAATATAAACTTTTTAAGAGATCGAATAAGGCGAATCTTTTTATAGCCCTGGTCCAGTAGCCTGTTTTTCAGACAAAGATGACGCTTCAAGAAGTCAGAATAATTGCTACTGGCTCTTGCATAACGAATCAATTGCGAGATGTAAACACCATATGCAGAAGAAGCTGGTATATTGCTGCACATATTAGGAAAATTTATGATTTTAAGATTGAAGTCGTCTCGTTTATCATAAATTTTAGTACTGAGTTGACCACTGTCGTCAAATTCGAGGTATAAGTCCAAAAAAAAGTCCAATGCAGTGATGGACTCTCTTTTTACAATATTGTTCATTGTTAGGGAGACCTAATGGTGAGATAGTAAAGTATTTTCCATTCCATATTTCCCAACATGTGGCAGATTGGTGTGGAACTTTGGCTGACGAAATCAAGACGAACTTCAATAAGCTACGGGAGGCCTTTTTCCAGAGATACCGCAAAAGCAACATTGAATATACCCTAACAGATATTAAACAAGGGCAGACAGAAACCACGGACGACTATATCGATAGAAAAATAAGGGAATCACGGGACAGTGGCGTTCCAGAAAATATACTCGTTGGTATGTTAGCTGGAGGACTGCGGCCTGATTTGGCAGGAATAGTAATGCCACAAACAACACGGACCATGCAACAGCTTAGATCAGTTGCCTCCGTTGCGGAAAAGACGTTGACAGTCACCAACAATAGACCATTAGCACAGCTATCAGCCCAAGTAGCGAACCTATCGAAAATGGACGACAGAATGATGCACGCCCTCTCAAACAAACTCAGCGCTGCCGTTCAAACGATGTGTTCTTCCAGGACTACAATACCACCTACCAATTCCCGTATTAACACACAATGTGAAAGACGACCTTCTTGTAATTATTGCGGTAGGTATTGCTTATCTAAGGAATCGTGTCCGGCTAGATTCGCAATTTGTCGCTTCTGTAAAATTAAAGGGCACTTTGAGAATGTATGCAGAAAAGCAAAACGTAATCAAGATATTTCCACACAAAATAAATCTTTTCAAAGATAGGAACTCGGGCCTGTCCCTGGGTTTCTTAAGGATGGGCACAATAGAGCAGAAAAAAATCTCACCGCAATACTGCACAAAAATTTCAATTAACGGAATATCGACAAAAGTCTTGGTTGATACGGGTGCTGACATATCTTGCATATCACAATCATTTTTAAAGAAAATCACTGTTAAGAGGCCCAAATTACAAAAATAATACATATACTCCATCCTTGGAGTCGTGCATCAACGGTTAAGAAATATGGGCATCGTAAACTTAACCATTAAAATTAATGTCAAGAATTTCAATTTCGACTTTAACGTGATCGAAAGCATTCCCCATTCCGTAATTATTGGCATGGACTTTTTACAGGCAAACAATGTGACGATAAATATGGCTCAAAATTCAATAAAATTTCACGATTAAATTGAAAAAATTCTCTTCTTGAAACAAATGCAGGCTTGACCAGATGTGTAAATTCTTGTAAAATACCTCTGAAACTGTGCTGCCAATTCATGTTTCCAGACGCACTGAAGGAGAACAGGTATTACTGGAGCCAACACCTAATTTGGTGAAAAAGAATCTAATAGCTGCAAGATGTGCAATATCTGTGAAGCAACGTAAGTCGGTAATTAGAGTACTTAATCCCACAGATAAATCCATATTTCTGTCTAGACGTTTGGTATTGGCAAAAGTTGAAGAATTTGATCCACGCTCGGTTCAACGTTTTGAAGACAAAAACCCTGCTCAGGTAAATGTGATAAACGGACAATCAAAAACATCTAGACAGAACTTGAAATTCGATTTGACTCATTCCGATTTATCCAAAAAGGAAAAGACAAGATTAAACAAATTTATAAATGAAAACAAACAGGTCTTTGCGGCAAAGTTGAAAGAACTTGGTCTCACTGACAAACACTATCATAGAATAGAAACAGATGACAACACACCAGCAGTAAAAATGCCGTTATACAGACAACCGTCACACTTTCAAAAAGAAACCGATCGACAGATCGCAGAACTGCTTGAAAACCAAATTATCGTTCCTTCAACTTCATCCTGGTTCTCACCCATACTGCTTTTGAAAAAAAATAGATGGATCTTATCGCTTCGCAGTAGACTACAGAAAATTAAACAAACAAACCAAACCTATTTACTTTCCACTGCCTAGACTAGAGTGTTTTTGACGCTCTTGGAGCCGCAAAAGCAACTATATTCTCAGTTTTAGACTTGGCGTCTGGATTCTGGCAAATTCCAATGGATCCAGAAACACGTCACAAAGCAGCCTTTATCACTCATTCAGGTATTTACGAATGGCTGAGGTTACCATTCGGGTTATCAAACTCACCAGCAACATTCTTGATGGTGATGGCGCAAGTGTTGAGAAACATCAATACTTTGTTACGTTGATGACATACTAGTATTGGTATTCAGCGAAAATTTCGAAACTCATCTAGATCACTTGAGAAAGGTATTTAAGTGGTTATCTAGAGCAAACCTAACACTCAAACCATCAAAATGCAAGTTTGCAGTGACGGAAGTTAAATATCTTGGTCATATCATATCTAAAGATGGCATCAAAGTGGACCCAGCGAAGACTTCGGCAGTTTCCACATTTCCAGTAAAGTCTGAGAAATATCTAACTTAAAATGACAGTATTTCTTTTACTATCTTCCCTCATCACTGTATGGGGCCGTCGTGGTCGTGATCGTAATCGTATGGCAGTTGGATTTACAACTACCTGTAGAATCAGTGCATATCACCACTAACGTTGTGAGTTCGATTCTCATTCAGGCGAGGTGTACTCGATACAACATTATGTGATAAAGTTTGTCAGTAACTTGCGACAGGTCAGTGGTTTTGTCCGGGTATTCTGGAAACCATCAATAAAACTGACCGCCACGATGTAGCTGAAATATTGTTGAAAGTGGCGCTAAACACCATAACACCCCCATCTTCCCTCATCATTGTATGTTTATCCATTTACGAATATCTGTAACAGTTGATTGATCTTCATACAGAATTAATTCTACTGATACCTGTTTTAGTACGATCAATGTAATTGCCATCTCATGTTAATTTACTTCCATATCCTTTCTTACTAATCGTTATTATGTGGGTTCGTATGACTTAGAACAACACAATGCGACATGTCAAATAACGTATAGATACTGTTCTTGTTTCAGGATGAATATAGTCATATTATTGTGATAAGATTGTCAGGTATAAATGACTGCCAATCAATAAAATATATAGGATGTTCAAATGGTTTCTGGTTTAGGTTTAAAATTGTATTGCAGCAATTAATAACATAAATATTGAGGAAATCGGATGTATATGTTTGTTTCCAGAAATCCTATATCTGTTATCTATAATCATGAAGTTAGGGAATTGTGTCTTTATAACGTTGTGGATATTTATTGTTTATATACGACTTCAACAATCAAAATGTGACGAAGAATCAAGTTTTGCATGTGAGTTGACTAATTTTTTTAAATGATTGTAGTTAGCAAAAATAATTTAATTTCGCACTTTGGTGTTTTTAAAATTTAATTGACAATTGGCCTATTTTACGAAGTTTCTATTAGATTTTGGAACTGTTCCGACAGATTGTTGTCGATTTTTGCTTTGTTTTGTTTTAATTTTTGATTTTCGTTGTTTTTTTTGTTTTTTGTTTTGGTTTATTTCCCATTTTATTGACAGTAAGGTATTACTAATCAGATTGATTTCCCCTCTTTTCATTCAAGTAATGGCATATGCTAGGTATAGGACAAAATTATTTTGATGTACACAGATTCAGCGCTTTCTGCTGCTTTGGCAAAGACGACCTTCTTATCCCTAAATACAATATCTAAATAGTGAAAAAAACCCAGACAAAATAAGATATCAACATGAAGTGTTTAACTCTTTTAAATGTCCAATAATATAAGAAAAATAACGTTTATCTACAAATGATATAGTTTTGAAGAACAATAGGTCACTAGCTATAAACAATAATTATCGGGACCTTTGTTTGTATCACTATGTTAATACCTCTGTTGGTTGACCATTAGTCCCTGAGGGTATCATTTAGTCAGTAGTGTTTCGGCACTTTCATAGTTATTAGATATATTTATTCTTGAATTAATAAAAAAACTAATCCTGGATTATTATTTTTGTTTAAAGTCATATAAAATATAAAAAAAAGATAAAAATACATCGCTAAAATTACCTGTGGATTTACATAGAAATAGGAAATATTTCGTCATAAAACTTCACGCATGGTTTTGTCTATCATATTTCTTGAAGACAAACATAAAATTTTATTGCATTTATCAATATTTTATGAGTACCAACAGTTTTTTCAACACCGTACCTGTTCACGTGGCGACACAGTAACCCGTGACCCCAATTAGCACGACTGAGCAGTCTTTTGTATATAATGGTATATAAATATATAGTTCCTAATAAACGTTAGAGAATACCGAAGGGGCAGTCAACAATGGACAATCCAGAGGAACTGGCAACATAGGGTACACTAGACGCAAACAAAAAAACACAACGCAGTATATGTTGGACACCACTCTGCACAAGCAAACACAAATAACGTAAATAAGACATGTAACTTCCTACAAACAACTTGAACAAATAATGTGATAATTATTAAAAGTAAGGGTTCTTCGTCCTCTAGTATAAGTGACAGTAACCGATGCTGGATATCCTGTTTAGGCACTTTGATTTGCTTGCTGCTGAAACGTTTAAATTATTCGGTTTTCCAATCTGTTGAATTTCAACATATCTGATGAAGGTTATTCACGAAACGCGTGGTGCGCTTTAGATAAGGGTAATAACAAAAAATATCGAACTCCGAACAATCTTCCAAAGGGAAAGTCAAAACTCATAAGTATATAAACAAGACAAAATCAGTCAACAACCGGAAAACTAAAAACCGTAATGACCCTGACTTGGTACAGGCATTTCCAAAGAAATGGTGGGTTGAATCAGATTTTACGGCGCCAAACCTCCCGCTTTCATTACGGTTAAATTAAATATCTATGTTTTTACTTTTGATATGTGAATTTTATATACGACTTTTGAACTCATCTATAGATAGTGTGGTATCTTTTGTTTTGCATTTTATTACTACCATTATGTAAACAGATTTATTGTTTCTAAAGAAATGCATGGTTAGTAATTACTGACAGGTCATCATTATTATAAAATAACAATATTTTGATTTCATTATGCGATTTATTGTCTTTCAAACCATTAACCTTTCCTCAATGTCGTACATCATTAATTATTTCATTTCGACCGTTTAAGATGGTACCATACACTTTATGTAAAATTTGATCTGCTGGTTTAATTTTCTTATTTTTTTTGGCAATGTGTTTGAATATATCCACTGTAATAAATATCAAAATTTTAACAAATTCCAACCAACAGACATAGAGCTATAAATTCACTAGCTAGATAACAGCTTTTCTCTCTGTGCTTTTGATCACCGAGATGCTTAAAATCTGCATGCAAACATCATATGATCAAAACGTTCAACTGATTTTAAAGAGTTATCTCCCTGTAGTGTATGGTATCCCCTTAATTGTTTTGTTTGATTGCTCCCAAATATTTTAATGTTATTTGGCTTTCCACTGTATAATAGATAACCGTAGTCAATTTTGGCTATTCTGTTTAGGTACTTTGATTTATATGCTCCCCAAAACTATTTTTAAAAGAATTATTTAGCTTTCCAATCTTTTGATTATGAGCGTAATTGATGAAGGTTATTATAGAACAGCGTCGTGTACACTAAATTGTATATATATATTTGTTTTATTTAAGTATTTGTTTTTATCATATAATTAGTATAAGAAGAGATTGAAGATACCAAAGGGGTAATCAAAATCTGTATATCGAAGAAGAACAGACAACACAATGGCCAAAAGAAAAAGGATAAACAACGATCTAAAAAACATTACTCATAAAACTAAAGATGGAGTAACACACACCCCAATAAGTCTAGGTGACAAGTCAGAAGAGTTTGAAGATACCAAGGGGGTAATCTGAATCCGTATATTGAAGAAGAACAGCCAACACAATGGCCAAAAGAAAAGGTACAAAAGAACAAACAACGATCTACATAACATACATATAAAACTAACGATCGAGTAACACGAATCCCACTAAAAGCCGGGGGTGAACTCCGGTGCTCCGAAAGGGTAAGCCGTTCCAGATCCACTAGTGACACCCGCCATGTTGCTTTATTAGTTTAAATTATATTTTAAATAAGTATCTTTTATGATATTAATTCCATATTATGATAATATGGTGCGGCCTTCGAATGATCTCTTAAAGTATACCTGCTTAATTGTTTTGTCTGTTTAGATTTTACATCGAACTCAACCTGATGTCCATTCTTGTTTTGTTTTGCATTTAATTAAAATGAATGAAAAGCATTTACACGAAGTGAAGTAGAATGTCGATGCCTGTAATTCCATGAAACGTATACCAAATGGCCAACCAACATATCTTTAGGTTGGAGTGCCTTTAGATAATTCAGTAGAGTTGTTTTTATGTTCTCATATCTACATTGGTCATATTAAGTCTATGTACGGTTACTTTATTGTGTATATTTGCAACGTTTCTGTGTTCTACACTAATTCACAATATTCTAAATCGAAATTTTATTTTAACATTTCCCTTTTCTTTCATATGTTATTCAATTCAATTCAATATTTTTATAAGTCTGCCTATAGTATGTGTACAATAAAAATATCAACTATATACACATAAACAGTAAGAGCTCTAGGTATCCAAGCTCTAGTCCTGATACCTTGGAATTAGTTATAAATCATGACCTAAATAAACTCAGTACTTGGGCTAAAACATGCCTCATGTCATTTAATCCAGACAAAACGGAAACAATGATCTATTCAAATATGGAAATACCCAACAATTTAAATTTTGCATTCAATGGTAAATCAATATCCGATACATCCAGTCATCAGCATTGAGGTGTAACATTATCTCATTAAGCAAAGTAGAGTGAGCACGTATTTACAAAGACTGATTCATTATATTTCGAAACTGGCTGGGGACCATTACATAGTAGGCGCAGTATTTGCATGATTTAATCCCCCCACTATTCAAAGTACAATAATCTACCCATTACGCAATGGCAGCGATTTAATAGTCCCCTTTTGTAAACTTTCTTCGACGATTTCATCATTCATTCCTTCTTTTGTTAGAGAATGGAATAAACTTGAGAACTCTGTCCGTAATCTAGACACCCCATTAAAATTCAAACGTGCGTTACTAAACAATGCACATGAAATAAATATTGTTCCCAAACATATCATGAATGGTCCACGGAAGCTAAATATAATATTAACACAACTTCGATGTTCAGCTTCTTTCTTGAACAACGATTTATTTAAATCAAATATAGTATCTAGTCCAATTTGTGCTTGCGGTGTTCCTCGAGAAGATGCATTTCATTTCTTCTTTGAATGTAGTAAATACACTGATATTGGGAGGGATTTGTTAGTTTGTGTAAATCGATTTGAAATAAAAAATCAATTTTGCTCTACTTACTAGAGGTAACCAACATCTACATTATGAAGATAACTGTTAAATTTTTAAAGAAGTTTTCAAGTTTATTTGAAAATCTAAACGATTCCCCATTGCATAAACTTATAAATATATCCAACATGATCATCGTTCCCCCTGTTTTTCTGTTCTCACTTACATGTGTAATTGTTACTGGTATGCTTTCATTAATGTGGTCGCTCTTTGCCATATTTATATGTGTTATAATTGTTATGTAATTCCAAGGAGAAGACTTCATAAGTTGGTAAAACTTGTGTCTTATCCTTTTTCTCTCTATGAGCAAATACAATTGTTATAAACTAATAAACAGTAAGAGTCATTTAATACAGAATTACAGGAGCTATTATATATGTAGAAAATATATCAACGCGATGGGGTTCACTAGTGGAGCAGGAACTGCTTACCTTTCCGGAGTACCTGAGTTCAGTCCCGGTGTTACTTGATCTGTAGCTTTATGTGTAATGTTTTATAGATAGTTATTTGTTCTTTGGTCCTTTTTCTTTTGGCCATTGTGTTTTTTGTCCTTCTTAGATTTATGGATTCTGATTACCCCTTTGGTATTTTCAAACTCTTCTTACAGCAAAAGCTATGTTGTTTGTTTTCTGAGTTTCCGCTTAAGAGAGATATCGTCAGTAATTTGATTAGGTTTGTAATTTTGGTTTGACCTTGACCTTCTGTATGTTGCTTGCTTTGTTTATTTTGTAATTATCTATATATCATGTATATGTTGACTCTTAATTGCCACAAATGTTATTTCCACATTTTGCCATCAGATGAAGAGTATATCCAAAGAGCCAACAGCACTGTATCTCGTTTCACTTCATTGGTTAATTGAATAAAGGCCAAAGTGCAAACCACATATTTGGTCACGATCTGTTACTTAGTACTACTACTGTTATTTGAGAAGCTTTCTAGATTTTTATAAAGTTCAACGTAATGATCGATTTCAATTAAGATAGTTTATTTAACTGGATAAAAGTTAAACATGGCTACTGTCCTTTACAATGTTGTGTATTTGTACAACAGAGCAAATATAACAATAATACATTAAAAACCATTTCTGATTATTCGTCTATGTTGATATCTTGCATTGATTATAATATATTTTATCTACATGACTGTACAAACAAAAAACAATTACCATTGTTGTAAAAACTGTTTATTATGAAAAAGAAAGTTTACACAGTGATGGTCAACATTCCAACAATAAAAACAAAAAAGTACAATCACATCTCGCATCAAGCCATCGATCATATAAAAAAGTACCAAGAAATATGATGCTAGAAATCCAGTTTCTGCCTTCGGATATGCACAAAAATGTAGCGGGGTTCAACGACTTAATGGGATCCTAAACTTCCCAAATTGTAGCGGGGTTCAACCACTTAATGGAATCCCAAACTTCCCAAATTGTAGCAGGGTTCAACCACTTAATGGGATCCCAAACTTCCCAAATTGTAGCAGGGTTCAACCACTTAATGGGATCCCAAACTTCCCAAATTGTAGCGGGGTTCAACCACTTAATGGGATCCCAAACTTCCCAAATTGTAGCGGGGTTCAACGACTTAATGGGAACCCAAACTTCCCAAATTGATCATTGTATCTTCAACGACAATACAAAATACAAATATAAATGTTTATATTTTCTGGTTGTTTTGTACTGACAAAATAAAAGCCAACAATGTAAGAATCATAGTTTTTTCAGCCGACAATTTGTTGTTCTACCTTCTACGGGATTCAAACTCACTTCTTTCTTTGATAAACCACAGTCTTAGTTCTAGCGCTCTAGACAACTTGGTCACATCCGTTATGTAGAATATAGCTTCAATAGGGGGAGTGTTGTCCCTGCCACTTAAAGAGCATGAACTTCTTACACTTCCGGAATAGACGAGTTTACCACAGTTTACATATGGGTTAGTGCTCTATCTTTAGTTTTCTGTGTAGTGTTTTGTAGATCGTTGTTTGTCCTTTTGTAAGTGCCTACCCTTCCGGAGCAACTGAATTTCCCTCCAGTGTTGAGTAGAGTTCGTGTTGCTGAATCTTTAGCTTTCTGTGTAGTGTTTTGTAGCTCATTGTTTGTCCTTTACTCCGTTTTCTTTTTGGCAATGGTATTGTCAGTCCTTTTTCGATAGATGGCTACAGATGACCCTTTGGTATCTACAAAATTGTCTCGTGTTAGTTGATTTTAGTTAGAGTACATCTGACCATGAATAATACTCATTGGTGTTGTGATAGTCCTAGAGTACATGTACATGTAAACTAATATTATGATCTTTGAAATTCCCTGGGAGTAGTACTCGTGCAAAACGGTAAACTATTTATAGATAATTGTCAGTAGTTAGTGCCACAAGTTTTAAATATAACGTTAGGATAATTTTTGTTAATGGTAAATACAAAGGCTCTGGTTTATATTGCAGACATACACCATATCATCAAAGTAACAAAGGGTTATATTTTCATACTTAACAACAAAATACATGTTTGATGTTGTGAAATACTGAATAACCGTGAAGACAGAAAACAATCCATGGGTTCTCTATATAGTTGCAATTAAGAAGAGTCTGAAGATACCATAGGGGCAATCAGAATCCATATATCGAAGAGAAGTAGACAACACAATGGCCAAAAGAAAAAGTACAAAAGGACAAACAACGATCTACAAAACATACATATAAAACTAAAGACCGAGTAACACGAACCCCACTAAAAACCGGGGGTGAACCCAGGTGCTCTGGAAGGGTACGCACAACCAATGTTGTTCCGTTGGTCAAACAAAACTTCCTAATAAGTTCTGTTAAGTTCTGTGTGTGTATTTTAATGGTATGTGGAGATAAAACTATTTAGTATTTCACTAGATGCATGTGTCTATGTGCCAGCAGACGAGGATGAATATAAATAGATTTATTGATGAACATTTAAAGCCCGAAGGGAGGTCATGGACATTAAATGTTCTTTGAACAAAGTCACCTATTGCCTTCTATGTTTTATCAAATGCTATACAAGATTGGTTTTCTATTGTCTATCTACTGCAGAACCATACTTGAGTTGTAAATAGAGTTCACTACAACTGTGGTTGTCTATCATTTATAAAATATGAAAACTTCATTGTTTCTCATGGCCAACATGCTAATTTCTTACCTGATTGATTTTATTGCTATAGATTGTTGTCTTAGCACTTAAGTTGCGGCCACTTAAAGGTTGTTATTTAATTTGATAAAGTAATTGATAAGTGAAATATGACATGCTATATTTAATTAAATCCAATGCAAATGAACTAAAATATGTTGATTTAAGAAAAAAAAATTAAATGATAAATTTAATAAGAAATGACATAATACATATTTTTGCAATTTAATTAAAAAAAAGTAATTAGTAAGTGAACTATCACATGCAATATTTAATTAACATCTAATGAAACCGAAGTAAAACACTGTGATTTAAGAGAAAAAAAACTAAACTGACAAATTTAATGAGACATGAAATAATATATTTGTTGTCATTTAATTTAAAAGAGTAATTTATATGTGCGATATCACGTGCTATATATTTAGTTTAAATTATAATGAAAATGAAGCAAAACAGTTTTAAGAAAGAAAAAAATAAAATTAACGAGAAATGAAATCATATATTTGTTGAAATTTAATTAAGAAAAAAGTAATTAACAAATGAGGTATCACATGCTATATTTAGTTAAAATCTAATGAAAATGAAGTAAAACAAGAAAAAATATTTCTTTCATTTATATGTAATCCAGCTTGGAGAGCATATTTCATGTGTGCTTACATTTTTAAAGTTTAAAATAAATATTAATTATCATGTTTTCATATTTCATGTGTGTTTATATAGGTTTTTAAATTTAATAATAAATATTCATTATTATGTTTTCATATATCATTTGTGTTTATATAGTTTTTAAGTTTGATAATAATTTTCACTATGTTTTCGTATTTTATGTAATTCTATTTATGTAGAAAGAAAAAAAAATACTGAAATTTACCTTTATCTACCCTTAATCCCTCTTAATTAGGAAGACCAACATTCGTTCACATTGTCTCACATAGCCAACATTTTGTTCTTACCTGTACCTATATAAAATATAGAATGTTGGCTAAGTGAGATGACACCAATAATTGCATAACTCGTAAATGTGAGGAAATTAGAAAAATGTTGGCACATATATTAAATTGCCCTCCCCTGCTAAAATTGTAATAAAATCAGATGTCAAGTTAAGAATTTATTTTCCTTGACATACTTTTGTTGTTTTTATTATTCGTGGAATTCAAACATCAACCAATTAATATATAAATAAATGTTCACTAATTGTAAACCTACCCGTAGATTCTCAAGTTAACTTTTTTTCGGAAATGTTTTGCCAACATTGGTCCAACAACTACACATTGTAAGCCATAAATGTAGCCTCAATCTATAAGTATGGATTTGCCTCTGGAATGTATTCTGTATAATGATCGTTTAATAAAATTAGGTCTATTGTCAATTTTAAAGTACATAAAGTGTTTAATCTTAATTAAGTTATTATTGACTTTGAATATGCCCTTCAAAATTCTCAGGGAAGTGATTTTGTTTTAAATTGGTCAAACAATAGTTGTCCCTGTTTTAAGAACATTTAAAACCCTCGGCCTCGTCTAGGGCTTTGAATTCTCATAAAATTATTATATAACCTATACATAAAACATGATTATGTGTGGTTTGGTCGATTAAAAACACAATCACTTTACATTGTATTTTGATTTCGATGAAGGTTATTCCAGAAACGCATGTTATTCAATATCTACGATTATATTACATGCTAGGTTATTTGATTAAATAACAATCATATTTTATTCATGTATTTTAAAACATCAAAAGATGAATAAAGAACTGCAAAATTAATGAAGACTATTAATTACAGCTCAGTTATGGTAAATAAATAGACAATTCTTTCATGGCATTTGATAAAAGATAAAAATAAAATAAAATAAAATAAAACTAAACAAACAAAACACAGCTATGCTTGATGCGTATGCGAGCTTTAAATCAAAATGTCTGATTGATCGGAGAAGAGGTGATTGCATTTTTATAATTTGATATACGAGAACACTGTTCTGTGAAGAGGAATGACAATATGCCTGAATGAGGAAACATGTCTATCCGCGGACTATTGTTTCAGTGAGCTAGCACTATCAAAATCCACCTAAGCGTGTTGATCTAGTACCAAGCAGACCTCATCATCAATTCATTGAAAATTAACTTATTCTCGTCATAATATAGCTAAAAAAATTGCCGAGTTGGCGTTAAACAACACTCACTCACTCATTCACTTAAAAGGGAAGACCCAATTGACAAATACTTTTATTTTCATACTCTTCAATATTTTCAAAACGCATCTTCTCTAGACGGGTAAGTACGCCCAGCCCGGCTATTCATTGTAGAGACGTTACCGATTCCCACACTGACGACAGCATGGTGCTGGAAAGGTTATACCCTATGCTAAAACTAAGGTTCTCCGTCCTCCTTGCCGATTTTGGCAGTCCACTCTGGTCCCTCTGGTTTTATTGCTATCAAAACTTTAAATTATTAGGCTTTCCAATCTTTCGATTTTAAGCGATGATGGTTATTCTGCGATGGAGGTTATTCTGCGATGAAGGTTATTCTGCGATGGAGGTTATTCTGCGATGAAGGTTATTCTGCGATGGAGGTTATTCTGCGATGGAGGTTATTCTGCGATGAAGGTTATTCTGCGATGGAGGTTATTCTGCGATGAAGGTTATTCTGCGATGGAGGTTATTCCAGAAACGCGTCGTGCGCACTAAATTGATATCTACGTGTTTATTGTCCAAATGAAAAGCAATATTGTGAATTAATAATATGTTGAATAAAGTAAATGTTCAGATGTAAATAAAAAAAATGAGAATGAAAGTCAATTTCGATTGCTCCAGGGATTGTTAGTTTGTCTTTATTGTTTGATAAAGAGTATGCACAACTACCTTGATAACATTGTTAATCTAAATATTTTAAATAGTAAATAACACCCTGAGAAAATCCATTTTTGATTAAAAAAAATTTTGAAGATACGAATGGGGTAATCAGAATCTAAAAATAGAAAAAGGACAGACAACACAGTTATAAAAAAATCATACAAGGACAAACAATGATCCACAAAGCACTGCACAGAACAAAATATCGAGCAAAACGATCCACATAAAAGCTGGGATGAACTCAAGTGCACCGGAAGTTCTTTTTCTATCAGCTGCGCGTGTGCGTCCTGTTTCTCTTGTAACAAATCCGCCAATAAGTCATGTATGAGGAACGAACGTGGTTGAGATTACGGCAAACGGAACATATCTGTGGTGATTGTTAACATGGATATTTCGGAATAGATAACTAAGTCACCGTAGAACTAACGAATAGGAAAATTCCATTCAATAATTCATAGTTGTCAGTAAACCTCTATCAAGGAAATAATGATACGAATCAGAGGCTTTGGAATATCGTACCAACTGAGAGATATGTACACAATATTTAGGTGTTGCTACCTATAAATGGGAAATTCACAATGGGGAAATTGTGATCATTTTTTGTCGTTTCGTTCTTAACCAGACTTGGCTGTTAATGACAATGTGCGTTAACGTCAATGTATGAAGCACACCTATCTGTGACTATCTGTGGTATCCTTTATCTCAATCTTAATGTGATAGATGCGATCAACATAATTACCAAACTTCGAATTATTTAATGAAAGTATTACTCTATTTTTTTCAACTGGTTGGGCGTGGCTTAACACGGGTTGACTGATTACAGGAAAGTCCATGTATTTAGGAGGGTCAGGTTACCTGATCAATTTCATTTATACAGCTATATTCAATCGTGCGAGTATAGATCTGTGTATTTAAATTACACCCTTGTGCGTTCTATTCCTTTTGTATGAATTGATTTCGGTGACACTGCTGAATACAGTTCAATAATGTCAATAACGGGAACTGCCCTGTACATATACAAAATAAAATCGAATGCTCTCATGTAAATTTAAAGGTCAACTCCGCCCGACCAGTTAAATAAAATAGAGTAATACATTACGTGAAATTAAAGGATCAAGCTAGCTTCTTTTTAGTCTTTCATGAGATAAATCCAATTCTGCTTTGTTATAAATACTGTTATAGTGACAGCCGGAACATTTGAACCGTAATGAAAGTGGGAGGTTTGGTGCCGTAAAATCTGAGTAAACCCACAATTTCTTTGGAAATGCCTGTACCAAGTCATTGCGGTTTTCACAGTTTTCCGGTTGTTGACTGATTTTGTCTGTTTATATACTTATGAGTTTTGACTTTCCCTTTGGAAGATTGTTCAGAGTTCGGTAATTTTGTTATTACCCTTATTGTTTGATTACAGTTCATTACTAGAAGATACAATCTTATTCAACATTATTTGCAATGTTGTTGTCACGCGAGAATTATGTTGATTACGATCTATTTTTGTCACAACGGAAATTTACTTTTTACTATTAGAAATTTGATTCCTGTTAAAGTGTGCAATCACTTAACATCCTTATATCAATGTCTTTGATCAATTATATTCGATTTAAGGCTTCTGATTAGCACTCTAAATAGCTTTAAAATTTTCTTACACAATTAGTTTATATTGATTTCAAAACCATTGTTTGATGTACGTCAAACTGTAATGAAATGAATATCACTTCAGGGTTCTTTTTACATATATTAAAACTAATCTAACTGACGAAAGTCAAGATCTGTTAACAGGGCGTCAAAACTGAACTAAATAAAACTATACATTTATTTACACCACAACCACAAGACAGAAATATATAAACAAAAGAAAAATCACATGCAACTCCTCACTTATCTCCCCACTCACTATCACACAAGACAGTGACACAAAAATGATATAAACATTATATTATGACTTCAACTCTACCAACAGCTACTTTTGATACTGTTTCTATCTTTAATACATGAATTTCTACATATGATGTGTAACTGTTGCACTACTTCAGTACAAAAGGCCAACTCTAACCAATGTCTCCTGGGAGTTCATATCACCCGGATGAGCTGCAATTTACTGAATACATCCTGTACTGATGGATTCCAGGTGTAAATAACACTCTAGTAATAATTCCTCCAAACTTCCACTAAATAAATAAATCTAATTCTACAACCACATCTGCTCTAATCACTGTCCAGGAGCATACTGATCAGGTACACCCCAGGTCAGCTGATTCTAAAAATACCTTTACCTGTGAAACCTGTTCAACAACTTCACATGTTATATATAACTACTAGTATATCAATCTGCCAGTACACCTGGCCCAAGAAAGAGAACTCCAATTTATTGCACAAACAATAAACCCTGTGGTTGTTTATCTCTAAGCATGTGTGGTCACACACTAGATGCAAACGATAACTGAGACGTTACGCGCGATGTTGGTGACACTTGACGTTACACATAATTAACGTTGAAAAGAACGTTTCGCTTCTTCTTTTTCATTTTTCTCCTTCCTTATTTGTGTTTACATACCGTGGGTTTGGTTAGGATGGAGGTGGTGTTGGTATGTTTTGATGTTTACATACCGTGGGTTTGGTTAGGATGGAGGTGGTGTTGGTATGTTTTGATGTTTACATACCGTGGTTTTGGTTAGGATGGAGGTGGTGTGAGTGTGTTTTGATGTTTGCATACCGTGGGTTCGGTTAGGATGGAGGTGGTGTGGGTGTGTTTTGATGTATTGTTCTTGATTTCGGAATTTCACTTTTTCTTTTTATTGATTTTTATTTTATTTTTACTTGCTTGTATATATTTGTGTTGTTGGTGTTTTCCTTTAGGTGTTTATTTCAATGTTTGTTTGTTTGTTATTTCGTTTGTATTCCCTTTTTGTATTCATTTATTGTTTATGTTATGTGACTGTACTTATCATGTTTTCTTTGAAAGTATATTTTGCTCTAAAACGAGATTATCATATTCTGTTTGTTTATTGGTTGATTGTATACGTTGTATTCTTGAAAATTTCTCATAATATCTTATGTATAATCTAGGAAAATTATAATTAAAATAATTCAGTTCACATTTTTAATTTTCATACAAATCAATTATATTTCGTGATTTTTTTTAACTATTATATAATTATAGTTTCTACGATGTACACATTCTTTTTTGCAATGTTTGTTCAAAAATGACACACACAAAAATTAAGGTTATGAACTCATTTTTAATTAGAGTCGCTCGAGTAAGCGGAAATATATCGTTATTTTTTTAGGTTTGGTATATTTTTGTATTTTGTTTTCGCTCTTTTGTTTGTTGTTTTTCAAGTTTTGATATCGTTTGTTTGTTTTTAACTTCGCTTTTTTTAGTTGTTGTTTATTTGTTTTAATTTTAATAGAAAAATATAGAAGTAGCGCGACCTTATTTTGCCGTCGATAAGAAAAAACGTTTACTGGACAAATTGGGTAACACTCTACAATTTTACGTAGAAATCGTAATTTTTATCCCAAATCAACTTTGTTCAGTTCATTCTCTGCATTCTCTGCCACTGAAAATGAACATTTTTGTTATTTGGATTTAGCACGAAAATTATGAGCGAAAAATATAGTTTCGAATGTGTAAAGTTTTATACTTCGTGGTTTTTTTACGTCAAGTTGCAACTGAACATTTTGTTGACCTTACTCCTTTAGGAATATTTTCTAACTTGCTTTAAAAAAATCCTTTTTGAAAAGACTTTTTCGTTTTTGAAGATACTAACATTTGATATGCATCCTTTTTTTGTGAAAATTTTGTAAAACATAGCTGAAATAAAGCTTGTTATTTGGCATGCAGATGTTTTTCCTTCAGCGTTACGTTCTTTTCTTTCCATGAACTTACCGATTTTTTCCTTCAAACATTGCTTTAATCAGAGATCGTTAATGGGGTCATAGAGCACGCTGACTCTGCTTCCGGTCCCACAAAAAAATTGGTCCGAAAAACGTATTTTTAGGTTTTTACTGAGAAAAATGTAAAAGACATATGGATATTTTGTAACGCGTTACATGAGAAAATTGTGCGTTAACGACGTTTTCTTCCAATAAATTCGTTTTCAAAAGCAAAAATAAACCTACTGTAATATAATAAAACAATTATTCGTATAATTCCCTATACAAGCATGTATCGGAAATAAAAATCCATCAATCTAAAAAAAATCGACTTTCGTTTTACTTATTTCATGTTCTATTTAATCAAAGTATCATCAATAGCCCGCGTAACGTCTGAATGCACTCTGTCCATGTTAAAAACGTTCGCAATGTGAATTATATCCAGGGGCGGATCCAGGATTTCAAGTTAGGGGGGCGCACTAAAAAAAAATCGCGCCGAGCGGAGGGAGGCGCGAAAATGTTTGGGGTATTTCGTATGAAAAATCACGATTTTACGGAAAAAAATCATATTTTTTTTCTCCAATTTTAGGGGTGAGGGCGCCAGGTGCGCCCCCCTTGAATCCGCACCTGATATCTTTTAGATGGTTCTCTCCTACGTGACGGCCGTTATCTCCTGGTGTCTACGCAGTGGATATACTACTTTAAATCGTGCGATACTAGTTGAAGGGTACTATATTTACATTATATTCACACATAAAGGCCACTCACAATGAGATGTTTATAGTTTTATACTATTACCTCCTTACATATAATATGCCTGGTCAATATTGACAGTTGTAACTTACGAAATCATTATTTGACTACCATTAAGAATTGTCATTAATACACAGTCGGTGATAATTGTTTAATTACAAAGTAACTAATTGTTTTTCTAGAACGCATTTATAAAGCTTAAGATGTTGACCTGCCAATCATCTGGGCATCTTTCAATTGTTTTATTGCTATTCGATAATGAATTTGATTAATATATTGTTCCACGTTATCTTTCCCATTTTTATGTCGCATTATCTTTGCACTCGCACATATGATATCTACGTTGGCTCATACTATAAGATAAGCTTTATTGTAAGTCGGCAAGACATATGAACAATACTACATTAGCTTGCAATGAGCTTTTGAACCGACAAAGCAAACTAGAAATATTGGAAGCATGCAGACACAATCAACAAAGTTAAAATGCGATTCCATATTTGCAAGCCGGTACAGTACATTTCAAGAGCATTCGAGCAACAGTGTCTAAAGTGATCACCTCTATGCACACCGATTTTAATTGCTCAAGACATAATGGCTGTAATTAACACCCAGTAAAACAAAGACATACACAGAATAGCTAAAATCTAAGATACTGGCTTAAGAAAGTTGTAAAAAACGAACGAAAAATAACGCACCTATCTAAATCTAACTTCGTGCACACGAAACGTATCTGGAATACCGTGGGGGATTCATCTTAGTCTTAACAATAATGTAGGTAATAACGAAAATAGAAATACCACAAAGTGAAGCGTGTTATGATTAGACAGACGATACTTACTATTATGAAACCCCTCCCCATCGTTTCATGTGTTCTGTTTGTGCCATCTTATAGGCCCATAGAATACTTTGTTTATATCATTGAAAAAAATTGAACTTTGTTGTCTCAACCATTTTAATTAATTAACATTTGATTGCAGGTAACTTAAGTAATACGATATCAGCTAACGAAGGAAATATCATTGCTGTCATACATGTAGAAGATACAAAGTGTAACAGTCATAATATGTCTTGTGTGGATGAAGGCAGACTGTGGTATCTAGTTGTGAAGACTGGTAAATATATAAAATATGTATTATTAAAAGTTTGAAGATACCAAAGGTGTAATAAGAATCCGTAAATAGAAGAAGCACCGACAACACAATGGCCAAAAGTAAAAGGACATAAAAAGATTTACAAAACATTACACATAAACCTAAATATCGAGCAACACGAACCCCACTAAAAACCGAGGGTGAACTCAGGTGCTCGGGAAGGATAGTCAATTCCTGGTCCACTAGTGGCACCCATCGTGTTACTCAATTAAAATCCATAAGGGTCAACAATTCAACCAATATAAACAATACGACCAATCACCTCTCATCTTAAATCACTGAACAATCACCTCTCATCTTAAATCACTGAACAATCACCTCTCATCTTAAATCACTGAACACAAAAACAGAACATGACATATCATGTTGGTAACCGAGGTCCTGGCTTGGGACATGTACCACAACATGGCGGGGACACACCGGTTAATGGGATGTCAACTCTCCCGTCATGATATTGTCTCTAAGCATGCTTTTATTATTGATAATATACACCAAACCGAGCCTAGATATCTCAGCTGGTTTGCCCATATGTAGCGTTTATCGACAGAAATAAGGAATACCACTCACAACTGCAGTTTAGAGCCGTTTCACACTCACTTCAGGGTATGAGTTATGCTCATTGTTGGAGACGCTGCTGCAACTGAAATAGTTAGAACAACAAGAAAAGTACTGTCACTATGCTTAAATTGGTGTCTAAGTGTAATATTGCATAGTCTATCATATTCATTTACAGCCATATGCTTCCTTACTAATTGAAATTAAGGATAATACAAACACAAACAGTTTGTTTTTATAGTTATAGCTATAAATATGGATATTGCCTAACACATACATTTCAGACCGGCGTTGTACTTTCGATGACGAGTAAGTTAAACGCCGCCACATTTGCAAATGTTATATTTTGAACGACTATGTTGATACATGTTCAACATAAAACTGTTCAGTCTAAAGCAGTGCGCAATACCTCCTTCACAGACAAAACCACTCCCACTATCTGATAAACGATAGAGTCAATCAGCAGAGGTATCGACCCAGTGACAGTAATAAAAACGTAACATAATTATTTAGTAAGTGAGTGAGTGAGTGAGTGAGTGTTGTTTAACGCCAAGTCAATAATTTGTCATCTATGTCATTGCGAGAACAAGTTAATTGTCAATGAGATGATGCTGAGGCTCGTTTTGTACTACACCAACATGCATAGTTGGATTTGTATAGTGCTAGTTCACTGAAACAATAGATGGACGTGTCTCTCCACTCGGACACATTATCCTGATTTCGAGCAAACCAGTATGTTCTTTCTCCTTAAAGTTGAGTGCATAGAGGAGAAGCAACATTTACCAATCTTATAGTGTTTGGTTTCACCCGATTGGGGTTCGAACCCACGATCTACAGCACTCGAGGTGAGCACGCTAGCCGTTACACGACCGATATGTTTTCTTTTTTAATTTAGTGCGAATGACGCGATACAAAAGCAATGATAAGGAAACAATACCCAATCCAATGTAAGTACTTGTTTTGTAAAATTTCGTGAGATTTTCATTATTGTTTATCTGCCAGTTTACCACATTTTCAATTGACCATAAGATGTATTGTCATTTTTTAGTTCAGTTGTTGTCACAGAACATGTCTTGGTTTTATAATGACTACTCAAGTAACGTTATCTTACAGAAAGTCTGTAACAATCACATTAAACAAATCAATTTTTACATGGACAAAGTCGTCATACATTCCAGTAGTATATTGAACACATCATTGCAATTCGTATGCAACTATTCAACTACCTCCTCCTCCAGAAACCAAACTAAACCCACGGAGGCTAACGCAGTTGTGTCAGTTCTACGATATGTAAAATGGCAGAAAATGGTACTTTTTTACGATAGTCAATCGGGTAAATATAAAATACTGTAAATTCGGAAATTATTGCGTTCATTTATTATTGCGATCTTCGAAAATTTTCACAGATTGCGAATTTTATTATTGCGGAGCATGAAGTCCTCCAGTACACATGGATACTTATGATTCCGAAATGCGAGATTTAATTATTGCGATTTCACATCAGTCGCAATAATACAAACATCGCAATAATTTCTGAATTTACAGTAGTTATTATTTTTTATTCAACAGCATATATTGCACTCACAGTTAACAAATACTCCTGTGGATCAGCATTCCACAGAAGGTCCATGTATGTTAGTATCATAAGTCCAGAGGGTCATCTGATAACAACTAATATCTATAGTAGTTAGGGTTATAGTTGTGGTGTTTAGCGTAACTTTCAACAATAATTCAGCTATATCGTTGCGGTTAGTTTTATTGGTGGAGGAAACCGGAGTGCTCGGAGAAAACCACCGACCTGCCGCAAGTTACTAACAAACTTGTATTGAGTGCACCTCGCCTGAGCGGGTTTTGAACTCACACCGTTAGTGGTTGATAGGCACTGATTGCATAGAAAGTTGTAAATCCAACTGTCATACGATCACGACCACGACGGCCCCAACTAAGATCTATATAAATATATTAGTAGTTAATACATTTTGAGACCAATCTGTTGTCTCATAAATTATGGAGGATCAATTTGTTATTGAATGCTTCATGAGATCAGATTTTGTTTCGATAAATTATCTCTTGTAGCTAATTATTCTAATTAATGTAATGACGTTGTTAGGTTTAGTCATGTATACTTACTAATTACTTGTTGCACGAAACACCACTGCATAATATGTAGAAAATATGTTCATATAGTAGTGATGTCCTAGTATATTGTAGTCTAAGTGGGCATTCTACCGGGTTGATAATCATGTTAATTTATTTAATTACTGACGAAAGAAAAAGTTTGAAGATAGCAAAGGGGTAATCAGAAGCCGTAAATCGAAGAATGAAGTACAATGCAATGGCCAAATAAAACCGGACAATAATCTACAATCATTACACAGAAAACTTAAGGTTGCACCTAAGGTTCTCCAAAGAATAAGCTGTTCCTGCTCCACTAGAGGCACCCGTCGTGTCACTCTTAAACGACACGAACATCGTGTGATTATATGGAAATCGTGTTCGAAACTACAAAGCCATCTTCAAAACAAAAATGTAACACATGTCTGAAGGAGAAAAATTCATTTACATTTCTGATCAAACTTAGGTTAATTTTCTTGTCGTTTCAGTATCAATTGCTTCTACTGTCGCCCTCACATTATCACATCAGTGTGTTTTCTTGACTTTATATAACATAGATAATTACAACGACGGAGAACTTACTATGATCATGTCAAACTTGAACATCGGTGACATAGATGCTGCTTTAAATATTACAATAATTTGTCATACTCAATCCTGCCTCAGAGTATTTCACTCAGTAAGTATCGTTTAAATGACATCAGTATTTTCTGTATTGTCCATGTTATTATAAACCATCATATAATCATATAAAGACACTTTAAACAGTGATGGTCAACAGTTCTAACAACATTAAAACTAATACAACACACTCTCCTAAACCCATGGGACAGAAACAACTTACGACACGAATATTGAGAAATAAATAGTATACAGTTAAAGACCGGTTGTGAGGGAAGTAGCAAGTTTATTGTCCCATTATACTTTAGCAATTGAAGAACAACAATAAAAGGATTTTTTTCTCTCTGTGATATGATTATTTCTATGTTATTAAACTCATACTGATGAAGAACAGCAAAATAAGGCATATTACCTCAATATTGTGTTTATAGTTGTTTCACTTCAGATTTTTATCACTTAGCACTAATTGAAGTGTAATGAAATAAACAACAAATGTTTTACCAGTAATATTAAACAAATTCAACAACCATAACAACTGAAACTTTCAATAATTTCAATAGTTAACAATTTGATCTCCAGGTTTAAAGAAAGGATTTAAAAAAAAAACCCGGGTAATATGAACGTGCAAAATTGCGGATAGGGAAATAGTTCACTTCCGGGGAAATAGTCTTTTAAGGGAAATTAGCAAATCTAATACTGTTAATTTATATAGTAAAAATACTGTAAAAGTATAATAACACAAAGTATTATCTTTGGGTCTGGATAAATATGAAATGTTTCGAGATATTTGTTAGGATAATATTGTGTATATGGTCAATGGCTTTGAAACATTTTATGTCCAGTAAGATGCTTTGTCTGTGCCTTCGTTGTTACCTTTAATGGCTATACAGTGTTTTATTTATAGTCTTTGAGACTGACTGTGACAAGTGGTCGTGATTCGAGTGGGTTAAGCATCACCCTCGCTTTGCATTGTTTTCATTTTTGACAAGATTTCCGTTTCGATTCATCGATGGAATACCAGGGTTTTCTTTACATCTAGATTTGACACAACTTCAAATGATTTTATGTTACTTGATTCAGGACTTAATATATTGCCAATTAATGTATTTTGATTTCTTTGTAAGCTCGTAATGTATGCTTTGTCGTTTGATCATTTGTTTAAGCCTTCTGTTCATCCAGGGTAGTGATTTACGGGATGAGCAGACTTGTTATAACACCCTGACCGCTTATATATGAGAACAAAGATGTTAAACTAGTTTATTCGTTAAAAAAAGACGACGGGCTTGTATATTCTTTGAGAATGTATAAATCGCAATATTGTTATTTCACATCTCTGATTTGTATAACTTTTTTCTTGCTACAAGTGATGCAAAATGAATTAACATACCGATATACAAATTATATCGCTAACGTAAAAATATTAGCATTACTGCATAATTTCAATTATTTGCAAAGACTAATTTCAAATAATAGATGGAATGGACTAAATAAGCCGATAAGCATAAATATGTCAAACAGATTCGTGTTACTATTACATATATTATTATGTAACTAATAGTCAATAATTATTGTTCTATATGTGTTTTGTTTTTAACAACAAAAATCTATTCTATCCCCGAAAATATATTATTGATTGACAACAGGACACAAAACAGTTCAAGCAAATTACATTAAACCCAAAACATATGTCACAAAACAGATGGTAAATTGAATATTGTGTATATTACCCATCGATTGATTTGATTGGTGACCGATCCACCCCAAGAGGTCAATAGCTAGATCTATTAATAAGGTCACAGCAATGAATAATACAAATACTTACGGCACAAATTATTTTACCTAGTGAAAGTTCAGGTTGGTCGTTATGCATATATCTTTATTTCTCATAACAAATTTTACAAAGGTACAGAGATAACAACAATATAACACATATTATTACATTAAAAGGAAGATAGAAGGTGGATCAACCTGGAGGACATACCCTCATATTTACAATTCTGATATATTTACACATATTACATAAAACGCTAACTGATTTTGAATTCATCAGATTACAAAACTTGAGTATATTTGGTCTATTTATGAAGTGTGGTTCAAAATACTTCTTACGTTCATTTGACAAAGATGGACATTCAAATAGATAGTGAAATTCATCACCGTAAGTTTCTTCCGTTGCACAGGTTACAAATCCGATTTTCCCTTTTTATATTACGCCAACGCCCAACTTCTATCGGTAGCCTATGGTTTGAAGTCCTAAATTTAACAAGTAAGAATTTTTCCTTATCATGTAATACATCCAAATAATCTTCAAAATTTAAATCATGTTTAAATAACTTATAATTATCCCCTTTTGGTGAATTTTCAATCGTTGAAGTCCATGTTTGTTTAAATTGATCCACTAAATTATTTTTAACTACTAATTTCAACCATTTATCAGAAATACAATTCTGCATGTTCCAAATATATGACATACCACAATCATTCAAAATACAACGAATTTTATTTAACCAAGCACATGTAAAATTGTCATTTTGAAAATCTTGTATGTACAATAGTTTGTATGATAATGATGAAATTTTTGACTGATTTCCTAAAATGACTTTTGACCAATATGTACTCATACGAACTTTAATGTCAATGTCAATTGGATATCGACCCAATTCCCCATAGACCATAAAATTTGGTGTGGATGTTTTTACATGCAAAAGAAGCTTACAAAATTTTAGATGAACTCTCTCAATAATGTCGTTTTTCCCAAAGCCCCAAGTTTCACAGCCATATATTAGTATAGGTTTTACTGTTTTATCGAAAATATCCAGTTGACATTGTATTGACAAATTATGAAGTCTACCTTTCTTCAATACTTCGTACATAGCTTTTGTACCTTTATTTACAAGATCTTTTTTGCTGCGTTGAATGATCCAGACTTAGAAAATGTTATACCAAGATAGGAAAAATTTGGAACTATTTCCAAGTCTCTATTGTTATAAGTAAATTTTAAATTTGCAGGTAATCTACCATTACTAAACACAAGAACTTTCGACTTTTCAGCATTCACTTTGAGTTTCCATATTTTGCAAAAATCATTAAAAATATTTAACTGGTTTTGCATATCTTCCTTTGATTCCGACATAATAACAGCATCGTCGGCATATAAAAGTACAAAAAGTTTTAAATATACATCTAGTTCACTTTCAAAATCCTCTGTAATAGATGTTAGATCTTTGACATTTCTATCGTTTAAAAACTGTTCCAAATCATTTAAATACATCGAAAAAAGGAAAGGTTAAATATATTCCCCTTGTCGCACACCATTATTACAATCGAAAAAATCTGACACTGCGTTATTATATACAATTCTAGATTTTATATTCTGATACATATTATAAATAACTTTGTACATCTTCCCATTTATATTATTTAAAAGTAATTTACACCATAAACCATCCCTCCATACCTTATCAAAGGCTTTTTCAAAGTCCACAAATGTAACAAATAACTTTTTCTTTTTTAATTTTAACAATTCAAAAAAGGCATATAGAACAAAAATATTATCAATTGTCGAATAACCCTTCCTGAAACCACTCTGGTTTTCATTTAAGATAGAAAATTTTCCAGAAAAAGCATTTAATCTTGCCAGCAATACTGCTGTAAATAATTTGCCGAAACAGCTCAAAATCGTAATCGGACGAACATTTTTCGGATCTAAATGATTTCCTTTGTTCTTGTAAATGGGTTTAACATTACCAGTTAACCAACTCTCAGGGATAATACCTGAATCAAATATACAATTGAACAACTTTAAATAAACGGGTAAAAAGGTATCAATTGATGATTTAATATACTCATTTTTGATAAAATCATCACCGCAAGCTTTCTCATTTTTCAAATTTTTAACGCAATGTAGTATTTCTTCACTTGTAATGTGCGCATTTATTTCTATGTTTAGATTGTTAACCAAATTTTCGTCTATTTCCGGTAGTACAGTATCACCCTCGCCATCTTTTGTTGGGTTTTGATTCAGGGTCTTAAAAAAATCAAATAGAGTGTCGATAGATATATTTGGCTGTTTTCGATATGTACCTTTTCTCATCAGCTTCCAAAACTCCTTGCTGTTCTTAGATCTTAGATTTTTAATCTTTTTCGTCATTTCCTTTCTATGTTTTTTTATACTTACATCCATTTGTTTCTTATAATCTTTCTCAGCTTTTTTCATTAATTCCCGTGTTTCCTCAGTATTGTTAGTTTTACATCTCCGTTTAAGTTTGCGGTAATGTTGCCTCGCAAATTTGCAATCAGCTCCAAACCATGGTTTTGAACTAATACATACCTTTCTTTTCTTATTCTTAAATGGTTTACCGGCTATTCCAAATGTTTCCTTCGCAGATGATACAAATATTTCTCCTAACTTACCTACAAGAGTATCTATGTCGGCCTGTACAACGTTCTCAATATTTAAGTTTTCCAATTGTATTTCCACGTTTTGTATACTATCTACATCAATGTTATTTACAAAATCTACCTTATATGTCTCATCCCATTGCTTCGGTTTCTCGCGACATACTTCTGCATTTTTACTTACATTTTCAGTGACCATTATCTCATCTTTATTTTCACATTTCAATGACAGCGATATTGGTGAATGTACATCGGAAAATAGTTTACTAAATTCACAAATACTAAAATTTACAATATGTTTCAAAAAATCAACGGACGAAATAACATAATCAACAACACTACTATTCTTACAAGTCAGTTTACCGATACCTTTGTCATTTCCAATCCTTCCATTTATGATAAATAAGTCATTACCTTTACATAAATCTAACAATCTACTACCATAATGATTTTTGACACTATCTTTATTAGTCCTACCTACAGGTATATTTAATGACTCTAACATATTTACACTATTTACATCTGATAATTCAAAAAATCTATATTATCATTATTGTTTTCAGTATAGATGAAATCAGGGTCTTTCGCTGTTCTGCTATTAAAATCCCCATTTAGAAATATATATTTATAATTCCTCTGCAAAGCCAAATATTCATTTTCTAATTCACTAAACGCGTCTACAGAGGAATAAACCGTATACTCAGGTGGAATATAAACTATACCACAAACAACATCAGAATGTACACATCTTTCATATTTGAATGGATACTGGTGAAGCTTCCCAGAGCTCAAACCTACAGAGCTGCTTATCGAGTCACCGGGTGGCGGATAGAGGGAGTCCCTCCGATGGGGATTGTCAGTTTATGATACGAAAAGGTTGTTCCTGAACCGTAGTGGATAACGTGTTTGGAGAGTACCATGCGTCATGTACGCCATGAACCTCTTTTGTCGCATTGTAGAGACTAAATATTTCCTCCCTACCTAATTTTCCATGCTTTTTTCAGTGGCAGGCAAAAGTCTATAACCCATTTGACACATAACCGTTCTCATTTCTATACAACTTTTATATATCATTAAACTTGTTCTCGTCCTGAATATAGCAATAACCAATGAATGAATGAATGAATGGATGAATGAATGCATGCATGCATGCATGCATGAATGAATGAATGAATGAATGAATGAATGAATCAATCAATCAATCGTTTGTATTCAGAAAAATGACAACAAGAAAACAAAATACAGTAGAATAGTTTGAAGATACCAAAGGGGTAATCAGAATACGTAAATGGAAGGACAGACAACACAATGGCCAAAAGAGAAAGGCCGGAAAGTTTGTACGATAGGTGCGTCATATTCGTGGTCATTTGTGGCATAGGTATTCCGTAGCGGTTAACTACATGTAAGTCATGGTGGCGACCTGTAAAAATTTCGAAGTGATGACGTCAACTTAACCAATAGGAACAAATATCGTCATCATAATCTACTTATATGTGTTTCCAATATAAATCGATGTTATAACGTCTTACTATTAATGTGAATTACATTTTGCAAACTACAATCTCTCAGCCAGTTCGAAAAACTGCTTTGAATAAAAGACCGAACAGTAAATTCATTGTTAAGCGTGACACAATATGCGTATTAACATATTTATTTTCAAGATATCAGTTTAAAAACCCCCCATAGAAGATTAATGCACTTATTCATGCGTGTCGTTTCTATCCAACGATACAAAATTGTCCAAGGAGTTTCATTGTTCTTCATACCAATTTAGTATTATTGTTCTTGAATTGACTATTTTTCGAAGGAACTTTTTTATTTTTGAGTTGACTATTTGTCGAAGGTTGTTTTTTTTATGTTTGAATTGACTATTTATTTAACGAAGACATTTTAAATATTGCTCTTGAATTGAATGTCAAGGGAAACATTATCAGAACGGATTGTATAATAGGAATAGGAATAAGAAACAGACGATAATTATACCTGTAATAGATGACACAATATATTATATAATCTAATAGTTAGTGTGTACTTAATGATAACTGATGACGTCTGACAGCAAGTAAAATGTCTAATCTCAAAGTTCCCATTATGAATATTACCAGTGAGATAAGAAAACAAATCCATACGATTTACATTACAAATAATCTCAATAAATTTTAACGTTTTAAAAAGAAAAATTACATGCATGTATTAGTAACGGTTTTTACGTTTTGAATGATGAAATAAGATGAAAAACAAATTATCACACCGTCAGAACAGTTATAAAATCTAATAGGAAAGTCACAAGAACAGGCAATATCGATATCCTAACGCACATATTGACTATTCAGTCTTTATGGATTTGTCAGTGACTTGCGACAGGTCGGTGGTTTTTTCTGGATACTCCGGTTTCCTCCACCAATAAAACTGGCCACCACGATATAGCTGAAATATTGTTGAAAGTGGCGTTAAACACCGCAAACTATACCAACCCAGTCTTCTGGATTGGTACAGGCACTTCAACCAAACCCAGTTACAACCGAGTAACGAAACAGTTTTGAAACTGTTCTAACAGTGCGACATTTTTTGTTTTTCATTACATCGTTAAACTAGTTTATTGGGTTAAACGTCCCCCTTTTAGTAAAATGAGGGAATCTTGTAAGCGTTTTTTAACAAGTAAAGAAAACACCTGACCTTGACGCATAGCTAAGTTAGCCGCGTTTTTGTAATGATCGTCTAGTCAAAATGTTGAACTTAATACCGAGAGAATAATATCAGTGTCGAATAGCGCATTAAGTTACAAAAAACACTATATTTCTTCCCATGGGAAATCATTTCATTTTTTCTTATATATAAATTATAATATTCGTAA
>MJUT01055631.1:481500-502453 GCA_002080005.1 Gigantidas platifrons | reverse complement strand
TTAAACTAGTTTATTGGGTTAAACGTCCCCCTTTTAGTAAAATGAGGGAATCATGTAAGCGTTTTTTAACAAGTAAAGAAAACACTTGACATTGACGCATAGCTAAGTTAACCGCGTTTTTGTAATGATCGCCTAGTCAAAATGTTGAACTTAATACCGAGAGAATAATATCAGTGTCGAATAGCGCATTAAGTTACAAAAAACACTCCATTTCTTCCCATGGGAAATCATTTCATTTTTTCTTATATATAAATTATAATATTCGTAAAAATTGATAAACATAGTTTATTTTGCAACATTATCAGAAAATCCCGTGAGAATCTATCTTGTTTTTGTTTACGTATAATGTATTTTGGGGGAAATCGTTAGTAAGAAGAGTTTTAAGATGATTCAAAAGGGATAAATGCAACAAAGTATAATAATTTAATTTGCTTTGAATATTTCAATCTGATTGGCTAATCCGCCTGGAGAAAATTTTGGTTATACTCGATAACCTGGGTTGGTATTGTGAGGTCACCAATGTGTTCATCCGCCAACGACAAATTCAAATAGTCACATGAAATAATCGTAATTAAAATCGAGGAACCATTCAATTTTGCTCTAAAAATTAAATTATAAGGAATATTTGAAATTGTTGAACAGGTTATACTTGCATAACCTGGTTTGGGTCAGTTTACGCTTTTCATAAACCGCTTCGCGGTTTATTCAGCGTAAACTTACCCAAACCAGGTTATATCGTATAACCTTTTCAACAATTTCAAATATTTCTTAATTGTACAGTAGTATATTTTACATATAAACACAGTAAATAAGGTAATTCAGATTTCAACCCACGTATTTGTGGATCAGCATTGTGTCATAAGAAAAGTTAGAAGATACTAAAGGGGCAATCAGAGGCCGGAAATCAAAGAAGGGGAGACAATGCAATGGCATAAAGTAAAAAAGGGACAAAAGGACAAGCAATGATCTACAAAACACTACAGAGTAAACTAAAGATTGAGCAACACGAACCAGACAAAAAATGGCGATGAACTCAGGTATTTCGGAAGGGTAAGCGGTTCCTGTCCCACCACTGGCACTCATTATGTTTACTCTTGGTACAAAGCGGGTGATGAAGTCATGAATGAAGACAGGACGGGATCGTGATTACGACAAACGGAACATAGCCGTGGTAAATTGTAACACAGACATCATAGTGGTGATCGTAAAATATTTGTTGAACTTGAAATGTAAAATAGAGAAAATAGACAATGAGGATTCTTATTTAATATGTTTTAATAAGCTAGTTTCAAAAAGAAGCACATTTGATTTTGCTTATTTTTTAATTATATTTGTTAGTTTCAAAGAGAGAGTTAACTTTACCTATTTTTGGAATTTATCTTGATTATGCATATTCTAGATATTGAATTCCACTTATAAATCTCTATTTAGCAAAGTCCTTTAGCTAGTGTTGAACAATATTTAACCTTAATGCTAATTCTACAGAGATATATTAATAATCAAAGTTCGGAAATGTCAATGGTTTCCACTTGCTTAAGAATTATATTCTTCCCATCTAAAAAATTATGTAATTACCATATGTGGGGTTCATTAAATAATGTATGACAAGAAAATTCACCCATATTACTGATTAATTTCCCATTCATCCCATTGATAATATCAGTATCAGTAATATAATAACAAAAGTCACGAAGATATTTTTGTTGATTAAATTTCACACCCGTATTTATTATTTCCGTTACGCAAATCCCTCGCTACGAAACGGCAGACAATTACAGTATATTGGTTTTCTGCTTTCGTCCGATCTCTTACCACGCCTGGGATGAAATGGAATGACGCTTACGAAATTTTCCAAAATCAACCGTCAAAGATGGCAGGAAAATCACCCATCATTAATCTGGATCTAGAATGACATTCCATATGCATCGTTCTGCACTCTCGTTGGTTCAGTCAGACGCCGTTGTCTGTATGCATCAATGCAAATAATAGACACACTAAATATTGGTTTCGTGAATGTAATTTGACACCCACGAATGCAGCTATCTCGAACATCACACACACTTTCGCTGGACAGAGATTGTGGTTATGTGAATCAAACATTATTAAAGGTATATTGTCTACCACATTTGTATTTTTTCATACCCAAAATTATTGTTGTTTTCCGTACTGACCTTCATAAAATGAAGATTAAACACCGAATTATTGGTGAATACGCTACGAAACGTTTTAGAAGATTCAAACAACATTAAACGAGAGTGACAATCAAGAAGTATTTGTATCTTAACAGTATTTTCCTTATCTCAAAGCTAAACCCCCGAGAATTCCAAACTTCCATTTTTATAGGTGGCGCTGTTACTTTCACTTTGAATTTTTTTTGTCATCCTGGACAATAATTCCGATAACGATAGTTTTGGGTCTTTTTTTGTCAAAATAAGAACACCAATCGTATATTTTGCAGCATAATTGTATAATGATAGCTTAAACAAATCATTAATGGACAGTTAAACATTGTCAAAAAAGTCATAGACGATATGCCTTTAAACCTGATTAAATAAAAATGTATTTTATGTTTTATGCCCCATTTCTGTATACGGCATATTATGATGCAACGTTTCTCTTCTCCCCCACTAATACATTATCAAACGGATATCCATCAAATATATCAATGAATTTTCTTCTAATGAAGTACTCATTGAACCACACAAAGTAATTATATCATTGTTTAAATGGGGAGGTTAGAACACTTAAACAAATGGATACCACTGACATTTTCGAACTTCGATAAAGGCTGTTATACTCCAGCTTATTGCATAGTTGATATTTGTTATTGTGTAATCTTAAAAAGGGGTCATATTTTGCATCTCGTGAAAAATGCAATATTGAGAACAAGATAATTTCACAAAAAATAAAATTGACTACCTTTTTGAAACTATCAAAAAACAGTTTGAAACTAAATTTAGAAAAGGAAATCTAATCATTGTCTTTATTTCAGACTTTCAATTTCAAGTTTTACAGTCAATGAATGGTAAATAGTCCAGTAAAATGAAATGCTGTTCGTATCCATGTTTTTGTTTTACTTTCTGGCAGTAATTAGTTATGCATATAGTTGCACGGATATGAATAATTAATTTGTTATTTGTTTACTATAATGAATTACATGAAGAAACCCCCACCCATCCCCCCCTCAAAAAAAAAAAAAACCAAACAAACAAAAACAAACAAACAAACAAACAAAATTGCCACACTATCGGAACAATTCCAGAATCAAATATCAAAATCGTAGAAAAGGGTAAAATCGATACTCCAAGCAAAAAATACATAGATGGCAGCAACTATCCAGTCTCGGTATAAACACTTCCATAACTATTGGTGGAGTTAATGTAATTAAGATATAATTATGAACATTCAGTATATATGAAATTTAGTATTTATGATATTCTTTAACATAAAGTTATTTTCTTTTAAACAGGCACAGAATTTCGATCATACAAATGTACAAGACCAAATGAGGATACAACATGTTTCAAAGTGGATAGTTTTTAGTTATTCCGATTTCACACAAGAAGAATTAAATTCAATTCAACTAGATAATGTACTTTTTCTAAATCAAATATCTATGACGACTGTCAGCAATTGCAAGGTAATGCTTTTTAGATATATTTATTACTGAAAATTACAGTTCCTAAATAATGTGATTATTGTTAAAACGAGTGTTGTGTTCTCGTCCCTCAAGCATAGGTAACCTTAGCGGCTTTTGGCTGTCATGTTAAGGTCCTTTGGTTTCATCGCTCCCAAATATTTAAATTTATTTGACCTTTCAATCTTTCAATTTGTATCGTACCACATGAAGATTATCCAAGAGAAACGTCATGCGAAACTAAATTTGATATCTACACTTTTATTAAATTATTTGGCTTTGCAATCTTTTGACTGTTAGGATTCCTGAGGAAGGTTATTCCAGAGATTAGGTATCTACGTTTTTATCAAATTATTTGGCTTTGCAATATTTTGACTGTTAGGATTCCTGAAGAAGGATATTCCAGAAATTAGGTATCTACACTTTTATTAAATTATTTGGCTTTGCAATCTTTTGACTGTTAGGATTCCTGAGGAAGGTTATTCCAGAAATTAGGTATCTACGTTTTATTTTATTAAAGGGATATAGTAACGCTACCGTCCGTCCGTCCTCCCGTAACATCTTTGTGAACACTCTAGAATTAACATCCTTCAATGGATTTTGACCAAACTTGGTACATACTTAGTCCTTAAGATAATCTGGAACCCTATTGATTTTCAAAGCCATAGGTCAAAGGTCAAGGTCACCGGGTTACGAGGGGATGCGCCACGCTTTGTGTTGCCCTTGTTGTCATTGTCATACAGATATTTTGTCAAATAGAAATAATGACACTTCTATGCTTAATTTCGTTATGCAATACGTGTACCACATATAATATGATACTATATGACACTGCACATTGAACTCATACTTTACATTTGTGGCAATTTTTGAATTCGTTCGACACAATAATTTAATATCTTTAGAATATGGGTTAGGATTGTGGATTCGAACTTTACGTTACAGATGGTAGACACTGATTGCATAGGTAGTTCAAAATCCAACTACCATGCGATAATGGCCACTACAGCCCCTTAATATGAAAGGTCCTCCGTAGTAAATTTTTATACATAAGAAAAACAAATAAAAAATATTTTACTTCAATGTTGCAATACATATTTTTTGTTGACAATACATGTGACTTTGGTTTTATTCAGGAAGGGACGATTAGCACACACTCTGATGTATTTCTTAGTCTTGAATCATTGCTTTGGGAAGATAAAGGGCGTGGTTTGACATCTGTGGGATCTATCAGTTCAACAGGAGAAACGAGTCATCACGGCAATCTTTATCCCAACACAGAATACGGATTAAACAGAAGGATGATTCGTGTAACAACCATAGAGGTATGTTGTAGTTTAGAAACAGACTATATATACAGTCCGACAAAAGTTAAGCACCACCTGACTTGTTTCAATAATATCTTTTCTAATAATGAACTTATTTCAAATCGGTTTGCTGTTTTCGTTACCTGTACACACATACTTACTTACCTGTGAAACAGGTTATTGATCGATTTTTATTTATGTGTATATGACAGGGTGTGTAAAGTGCCAAGTGTACTTTTCAACATTTGTGTTTGCGAACGAAAGCTGATTTTTTTTGGTGTAGAGTTTTAAATTTCATTTTCTATTGGTTTGGTGTGGTGCGGCGAAAATTAACCATACCATAAAGGTGGCAAGCTGTTGGCATGCATAACGGTGGTCTTAGCCACAGAAGGGTGGCAGATCACTTCAGGGTTAACCATTCCATGATTGTACGACTGATGCAGCGTTTTCGTCAAACGGGGAATGTTACTGACTGTCCACGTGCAGGTAGACCTCGCAAAACGACACCGAGAGAGGAGCGGCTCATATCCAGACGGGCGCGGCAACGGCCGTTCAGTACAACTGGTGCACTTCGTGGTAATTTAGCGTTTGGAGGCCACATTAACACACGCACTGTAATCTGACGCCTCCACCATCAGGGAATGCGAGCGCGACGACCCATAAATCGTCCACAGTTGATATTACGTCATCGCCATGCTCGATTTGACTGGTCACATGATCATTTGGGGTGGACTATTTGCACATTGAGACGGGTCCACTGGTCTGATGAAAGTCGTTTTTGTTACGCCCTCCCGACGGTCGTGCAAGGGTTTGGCGCCAACGAAACACTTCATTTCAGGACAACCACATTTTGGGCACAACTGCTTTTGTGGGTGGGGGTGTAACTGTCTGAGGTTGTTTTTCCTTTGACTGTAAGTTGGACTTGTACGTTCTTGATGGTAATATGACAGGCCAAAAATACCATGACAATGTGCTCGCTCCACGCGTAGTCCCCCATTTCGACAATCATGCGTTGGCTGACAGGCCAATGTTCATGGACGACAACGCTAGGCCACATAGAGCCCGAATTGTACAACATTTGTTTTACAGCAAGAGGCTGTTCAGACAATTCCATGACCTGCGATGTCGCCAGACATGAACCCTATAGAGCATGTATGGGACTTTATTGGCCGAAAAATTAACCAATGCAATCCAAAATGTCAAAATATTGACGAATTAAGAACTGCTATCTTACAGGAGTGGCAACAGTTCCCCCAAGAACGGCTTAGGCGTCTTGTGCGAAGCATGACGAGGCGTGTTACAGAATTTCACAATAAACGCGGTGGATATATTCGTTATTGATTTTTATGCCTTACACATACGCACAATAGATGCATTTAAAAGTTCTTAAAATCTGAAGATTCTGCATTTTAATGCGATGTTAAAAACTTCCATCAAAGACAAACTGGTTTTACGTTTTTCCAGCGCCTGTTTTGAACCCTATTTTTGCCACGTCATAATCACGTCTTCCACGATGATAAATACTTCGTAGATTGGTAATTGTAGAGCCCTTGGTGTAGTCTTTTAAGAAGTGTAAGAAAAATGGTGATATCTATTTTATTGTTTTAACAGTATTGATGTAAAAAAAATATATATCGATAAAAATATAGGGTGGTGCTTAACCTTTGTGGGAGTGTATATATTGTAGTTTAGAAACATACTATATATATTGTAGTTGCCGTTATCACTATATTTCATCAAAGAAAGAGGATTTGCTTATTTTGTTTTGTAATAATGATTATATACCATATTTAGCAGAATATATAAGTTGGTACTGTAATATTTGTATCTGGATCAATCTTTTGCTTTAATTATCTTCTTTTCAAAACGGTATTCAGGATTTGTACAATAATACCTCAAGCAATGCTCTAATATCAGTTACGAGCCGCTAATAGACGTATCTCGGTCTTCATCTGAATACTCATGTGGAAAAAGAAACCCGTCATATCCAATACGGCCGCCTTTTTGCATCAATTGTACTGTATCTTATATTTAAAGTTACACTTTAAAGACAATAAATACTATTACTCTCTTTATTGCAGTGGGGAATGTGCGCAACAATTGACATTAATGGTAATGTCACTGGCTTGTGTATTGATATACTGAACGCATTGGCACAAAAGTTAAATTTTACGTAAGTACGCCATAATACAGTTATATGAACACATAAAACTAACACGTAAAAATGTCAGGCGAATGACCTAATGTATTAGAGGTTTAATTACAGTCTTTATATAAATACCAATTTTGTTTAAAGAAAAGACTCTTTTCGTTGAGAAGTGGTCTACAGCCTTATTTGGTTTGACATCTCCTTGCCTGAGCGTGTGGTGGAGAAAGAGTAAGTACACTAAAATGACCAGATTCTACCATTTAGAGAAAACAAGGACATATTTGTGTTTACTCAATGCACAATATTTTACGTTCAACATGTGTTCTTATTGAATGTATATGTAAATCCAATTGTATGGGAACCGGGTGCATCTTTAATTTTCTTTGTAATGTATTGAAAATACTTGTTTGTATTTTACACGTTATGTCGTTTGTGAATTGTATTGTCGGTCCTTCTATTTACCGCTTCGGATTACTTCTTTGGTATCCCCAAACTTTCAAACTGGAGAATACGAGCGACGAAAGGAACGAATCATCTATTTTGCTTAAATGATTATTCTAATCACAGTTACATCTTGGCGTGTCTTGTTTTCTGTATAATTCCTCAAGTTGCATATAGTTATTGACTTTTCGTGTAGATAAAAATAACATTGCATGGTGATATTCATTCCTAGAAACGATACACTGTGCCAATAACAACTGAAAATACAGGCCTATTTTAATTTCCTCATTGAATGATTGCATTATGTATTTCGTCCATTAAAACAACTTAATGTATTTGAACACCTCGTGCCCACATAGCGATACAATCTTTGATCATAGTTGACATCTTGAAAGTGACTGGGAGATGGAGAACAACAATGAAAACATTGTTATAACTTTTGATGTTTCATATGACCTTCTTTACATGTTGAATAACAACCATATCTTTTCTTGTTAACTTTATAAGTGTTTATAAAAAGAGTTTGAAGAATCCAAAGGGGCAATCACAATCCGTATATCGAAGAGGAACAGAAAACACAATGGCCAGAAGGAAAAGTACAAACAACGATCTACAAAACATACATATAAAACTAAAGTTCGAGTAACACGAACCCCACTGGAAACTGAGGTGAAAGATACAATTTCGAATTCCAGAAATATTGTAAAATAGATTACTAGAGGTTCGATGAAGTGATATAAATCATTATACAATTGTAGGTATGAAGTGTTTGTTCCTCCAGATAATGTCTTTGGTACAGATCTTCCGAATGGAACATGGACTGGTATGGTTGGTATGATTCAACGTGATGTAAGTAGTATCAAAGAATAATGACAAAATGTTTAACTGCCCTTCCGGAGCACCTGAGTTCACCCATTGTTTTCTATAGGGTTCATGTGACTCGCTCTTTAGTTTTATATGCATGTTTTGTACATCGTTGTTTGTCCTTTTGTAATTTTTTTTGGGCTATTGTGTTGTCTGCTCTTCTTCGATATACGGATGATTCTGATTGCTCCTTTGGTATCACCAAACTCTTCTTAATTTGGTGGGAACGGCAACCTTTTTCGGGTACACTCACAGTCAAAAGATGAGAAAGATTGAAATCATCTTCTTCTGATTATTTAGGATGAAAAGTTTGAAGATACCATAGGGGGAAACAGAAGCCGTAAATCAAAGAATGCCAAACAATACAATTACTAAAAGACAAGAGACAAACAGTGATCTACAAAACATTGAAAAAAAACAACAACTCTAGATTGAACACGAATACCCCTTAAAACCGGGGGTGGATACCAATAAAATAATAAAAATAATAATATCTAACTTAGGGCGTTTTCGTAATAACCTTCTTCAGGAACGAGGCAAAAGAAAGGAAAGTCTAACATCATTCCTCCTGATCACTTGTTTGTAGCGGCATTTTGGGACAGTTTAGAATACCACCAATTTTAATTGTGCACTGTAACGAAATAACCCGTAAAACAATCTGCGATAGTGGTGCCCGCTTTGTTCTAGACCAAAACGCTTAGTTGTATTTTTATAGTGCTAGCTCACTGACACAACAGTCTGTGGGTAGATCTGTCGCCCCAACCCGAAACATTAGCATGATTCAGAATCAAAAAGTACTTTCGTTCACTCTCTAATGCTGCATGCTTGGTCGAGAAGCAGCAAATACCAATTTTATGCTCTTTGGTTTGATCCGACCGGGGCTCAAATCAACGACATGCCGGACACGAGGCAAGCACGGATAGGTGTATGGCCGATAACTTGCACATTTTAACAATTTAACAATTAGCTTATATTGTAAGCAACAAATCGGAGGATGCTCTACATTGCAGAGGCCTCATTTTATTGTCTGAAACAAATTATTTTTAAATACAAAATGTACATACAGATAGAATAAGCCATTAATTTATTGTTATCTTTTCAGAAAGCCGACCTTGTTGCTTCAACGCTTACTATAAATACAGATCGTGAAAAAGTAATTGATTTTACTTATCCAATCATATTTGATTATGTGACGGTTGTCTTTGCAAAGCCACGTGTGAATAAATGGCGGACATTACTAAGCCCGTACAGCGATCTAGTATATGCTTTAATGGTAGTTAGTCTTCTTCTTGTGTCATTAATTTTCTTCCTGCTAGAAAGATGGCATCCTAAATATAGTGAAGTATCGAGCAAACCGCCACCTAATTTATATCACTGCTTCTGGTACATGTTTGGAGCACTTCTATCACAAGGTAAGAATAATAGTTATATCAATCAATATTAAAGACAAAAAATGTGACATGCGCTTTAGATGTTCTTGGTCTTAACAAACGAAAAGGACAAACAATGATCTTCAGAGCATTGCATAGTAAGCAACATGAGCGTCACTACCAACACTTCCAATGGCATCATGTGAAGTATGTTGTTTTGTCAGTGATCATATCATCAAATATGTCCCAGGTAGATTAGCAGGTACATGTGTGTCCGAAAAGTGTGCACCTCTATAATTATCCCTAAAACATGATCAATGTACAATAACAATTTCCACCATTTAATTACATATGATATTCTTTACAGTGGCAATTCCAGTCGGTGTTAAGATGGGATGGCAACGCAACAGTATAATATGCAATATGGGCAACAATCTTAACGCGTCGCGTATACTAACTTAGACATCTACGTTTTTTATGTCACAGTCGCAATGTTGAAAGGAAACATATTCCAGGCGTTTCTACCGCCAAGTTTGTTTTCAAATGGGCCCATTGATATCCTTCATAAAACAATGAAATATCAAAGATAATGTAAATAACTGAGTACCGAAGAGGCAATAAAAAAAGGACTTCACTATCATCTTTCCCGCAACAAATGTGTCCCATTTGACCAATTTCAGTTAAAATAATAATACTTTCTAATTCTTATTGTTATTTGTGCTAGCACTATTACGTTAGAACTTCCTTAATTTTATCATTGTACTTGAATCACATTAATATCAAGGTTCGATAGTAATCTTGAAAACAACGGAAGATTGTTTAATACATAAAAAAACACAATTAGACAAATTTAATACGATACGTTGCAAGTAATATATATTATGAACTAACAATTTATTGTATTCTTCAACACTTAAATGCAGTTTTATGTATTCAAAAGATTACACAGGGAATATTTGCAATACCTTAATTTCCGAATTGGAAAAACAATCAGTCTTGTTCTTTAATATTGGTATAAAAGGAAGTAGTTGTGTTATTGGAAAAAAAAGTCATTTAAATGATTTATATGACATCGAAACGATGTATGAAATAATAATTAGTTATAGTAAACAGCAGAAACATTTACAAAAATAAATGAAAATGAATAAAGAAACAATGCAAAAATGATACAAATAACAAATAAAAACAAACAAAATAAAATACAAAGTAAAACGTAGCGAAAAACGAACAAAACAAAGTAAAGTAATTTAAAATTAGGGATTATAGATTATATTCATTTGGGATAGGATGAGATATGTATATGTTATCTGGATGTGAATTGATTGATACCGAAAATATCAGCCTGCCGAGCCAGAATATGAAGTTTGTTGGCGAGTGAGCGAAGCGAACGAGTCACAAACTTCATATTCTGTCGAGCAGGCTGATATTTTTCAGTATCAATTATATTCACATTCAGATGACATATTTATCATCCTTAAATCAACCATAAACACGGATACATCTATATTTGTATTTTTCGCGGGAAAAATTACATGATTCAAAATATTCAAAATACGCTTCCCCAAAACCGTAGTTCATAAGTAGTTTGCAAAATATACCATTCATTTTTACAGGTTTATATAAAGGTTAAGATTGTTGGAATTTCCCTTTAATGGGGATATTCATTTTTTTTTATTACAAACATCAAAGTCACCCATTTTCATTAAAGGTTTTGCTTACCAATGCCGTTCCGGTTTAGAAAACATGACGGTCACAACCTCCTTCATGACGTAATAAATTATGACGTCTGAGGAGAGGTTATCAAGAATTGTGTAAAGTACATTTTTGTAGGACGATGTTTGTTGACATTTCTAACGCGACAGTTCTTAATTTGATATATGTTTTAAAAAATAATGTTAACTAGCTAATGGTGTAGATCAAATTTATTTATTTTTGCCATCTTCACAGGAATTATCGTTTAAATGTTAGGAGAATTTGGTGATAACTCCTGCTGACTGTTGATAAGTCCTGCTCAGCTCACGCGAACTTTGATACGAGTTTTGTTTATGGAGCCAGCATGTATATATAGCCGGAGGGAAGGATGATAAGGTGTCTTAACGCCACTTTCAACAATATTTCAGGTATATCATGGCGATCAACACAAACATTAAGCAAAAACAAACAAAGCAAAACAAAGAAAAACAAAGCAAAAAAATACATACAAAAAACAAAAACAAAAACAAAAGCAAAACAAAGAAAATTATTTGATTGCTATAATTTAATATCTATATAATACAACATTAATATCATTATTATACTGAGTGTCTAATTGTCCAGGTAATATGCCAAAATATTACTCAGGTAATATGTCAAAATATTACAGTACCAAATATCACTACAGAAACTTACACGAAGTATAATAATTATACAATAATATTGTGTTGTCCATGTTATATGCCGAAATATGTCCCAAGGTTAGAAGGCATAATGCACGACCCGTACAACACAATAGTATTGTTATTATAACTCTGAATGTCAGTGGTGATTTAAAAAAATGAAATTTGTCTAAATGTATTACAGAATAAAGATTGGCAAATAAATTTCATTTAAATTCAAGTAATATTTAATTTCAACAATAACAATGAACTGTCAAATATTTAATTCCCAAACCTGGTTACTGTCCATTGTTTTGACAGACGACAACATCAACGTTAAAGAAAAACATAAAATACATTGTTAATTGTACACTGTTATAAGCTCTCAGGTGATCCTGTTTATACCCCGCCTATTTAAATGACGTAACATTGTTCTAAGCTCCGCCCTAGGGTATATTTGCGTTTAATATGTCTATGCATATTATACGGCGCTTTATATTCTTTGTAAATTTATGTCTGAATAGTAGAATTGCAATTCTAATGAAAGATTCTTACATGAAGAGTAATAATAGGAATTATATATAATATTCATCTGTAATAGTATTATACATTCTTGGTATCTTAATGTTATCTAAAATATGTTACTATGGAATAAAATGAAAAATAAACAATGGTACATTGTCGGAACAGTTCCAAAATCCAATAAAAAAAAATGTTAAAAGGAGCAAAATTCATACTATTAACACATAACTACATGATCGATGATATTCCTCGCTCTGTACAGACACTTCAATAAAATGTGTTAGGGTTAAACTAGTTTGATGCACCCAAACCCCCTTTTATAAAGAGCATATACTTTAGTCTATATATAGACGAGTTTCAATATATCAAAGGGATGATCATATTATAGAACTATTCACTGAAGGAATGCAGTGTAATCTATTTCAAATACATGAAACATGCTTTAAATAACATTTAGCCCTCTAAGGTAAGATTTTGTTTCCAAATTCTTTATTAGCTTACTATATTGATCTTATTCAGTGCGAGCTAAAGAAAATGAAACGTTGCTTACTTATATACCTGGCATTCAATAAAAAAAACGTTAGAGAATACCGAAAAGGCAATCAAAAATGGACAATCCAGAGAAACTCGCAACACAGGGTACACAAGACGAAGAATAACACAACGCATTATATGTTGGACACCACTATGCGCAAACAAACACAAATAGCGTAAACGAAACATAAGCCATCCTACAAACAACTGGAGGTAAAGACGAACCGAACATCGTTTTTAAAGTTCTGCAAGATTTCTAATATATTTTGATGAATCAGTTTCATAAGATGGCTTTGTTGCACAAAGGTTCGGAATGTCAAGTAAGAAATAATAAGATTAGGACTCCGTGGTCGTCACAATAACGCTTCTTGTCAGAGTTATATGTGAGAGTGAGCATATGAATAAGGGTAATAACAAAATTACCGAACACAGAGCCATCTTCCAAAGGGAAAGGCAAAACTCATAAATCAACAAACAGACAAAATGTCAATAACCGGAAAACTGGGAAAACCTAAATGGCCCTGCCTTGGTACAGGCATTTCTAAAGAAATGGTGGGTTGAATAAGATTTTACGGCGCCAAACCTCCCGCTTTCATTAGGAAAACACTTCCATGACTGTATCATGTCACTGGCAAGGGAGATTTGGCCCATAAAACAATAATATCCTGCTAATTTTTATTGAGGTGCTTGTACAAAACCAGAAATGTGAGCGGCCATGTATATGTGCTTTAGGGGCATATATTTTGCCTGTTTTTGCGATTGGATTGTAGAATTGTTATGACGGTGTGGTATATTTAGTTTTTTCATATTATCTTAATCCTTTGAAAATTTGTGGAATCCGTGTTACTCAGCTTTTTATTGTTTTTTTTTGTATTCGTGCTGTTTATGCGTCTCGAATATCCTTGTGTGATCGTCTCTTCTGTTTTATTTGTAACGTATATGATAAAAGTTACAAAATTCCGACCGGGAAGTAAAAAATGTACAATCCAGAGAAACTGGCAATATAGGGTACACAAGACGAAGACCCATATCCCCCAAAAATGTGTTGGACACGCAAGAAAACTTAAATGGCGTAAACAAAACATAAGCCCTCCTACAAACAACTGGAGGAAAAGACGAATCGAATATCGTTTTTATGTGGAAATGGTAACGGACATCAAAACACAAAAAAAGTAAAAAGATGTAACCATGCACAAGTCTATGTAGCGATATACATATACTATATCTATTAATATTAAATTAATTTATATCAATGTATTATTTTTCAGGAGGAGAAAATCTTACGACGTCAGCTGCAGGGAGAACCATTATCAGTAGTTGGTGGATATTTTGTATTATATCTATAGCAGTTTATAGTGGGAACCTTACAGCTACGTTAGCTATCAACAAAGAGAAATTACCGTTTACATCTGTAGAGGAAATGGTAAAACAGAAAGTATATAAATGGGGCACATTAGGAAATAGCGCATATCCTTCAATTTTTAAGGTTTGTACTAATTATGAACAGTGTTCATGTCACTTTAAGAAGAGTTTGAAGATACCAAAGGGGTAATCCGAATACTTAAATCGAAGAAGGACAGACAACACAATGGCCAAAAAGAAAAAAAAAGAACAAAGGACAAACAACCATCTATATTACAATACATTGAAAACCACAGTTCTAGCAACACGAACTTATGTGCCCCGGAAGGGTAAGAAGTTCCTGCCCAACCAGTGACACCGGTCGTACTTCTTATATTGGCTATTGTAATCATACACTTTTTGTAAGATGATGTAATTTATTAAAAATAAGAGCAAATCTCTCTTAGGCATATGTACACTTAGCCGGATTTGGTTGTCTATTGTAGGACCTTTCGTTAATTGATCTCAAAGACGTTTGGATTATTTGGCTTTCGAATCTTGACTATGAGCTTACCTGATTAATATATACAGATAAATGCCCATGTATTAAACTATTTATTACATACTTCCGACATCTAGAAAAGAGAAACCCATATTGACCTGAGACGAAGTCGAGGTCCATATTAGCCCGGGCCAATATGGGCCTCGATATGGAAATGATCTTGTAGTAATCCAATAACCGGTTATTTTCCCGGGGTGTGAAAATATGGACAGTTTACTTCCGGTCATATTGGTCATACAAAAATTCCTTTATTTTAACTAAGTATGTAATAAAAAAGATTATTCCTTAAACGGATAGAGCGCACTAAATTAGATGGTAATATAAAAATAAGAACAACAGCCCACACTGTCTATATACGTTTTTCTTATTATTACTGGATCGATACCTCTGCTGGTGGACTATTAGTCCTCCAGAGTATCATCCGCCCAGTAGTCAGTGTTTCGGCACTGACATGATTTATTAAATGTATTTGTTATTGACAGTTTCAGATCCTAAATAATATAATTAGTATATAAACTATGCTCATATCCACCACGCAAGGTCTAACATTAGTCGATTAAAGCCCATTCGTTTTTTTAGATCTCAAAGACTTCTGATTTTTTTTGGCTTTCCAAATTTTTGATTTTGGGCGTGTCTGATAAAGGTTATTCCTGTAATGCGTCGTACGCATTATATTTTATATCTACATTTCAATGCACATATTTAATTTTAAACTCAAAACAGTTTCATCAAGTGAGTGAGTGATTGTTGTTTAACGCGAACACAGCAATTATTCAGCTATACCATTACGAGAACAAGCTAATTTTCAATGAGATGATGATGAGGTCCGCTTTGTTCTAGATCAACACGCTGAGTTGGATTTTTATAGTGATGGCTCACTGAAACAACAGTCCACGGGTAGACATGTCGCTCCACTCGGACACATTATTCTGATTCCGAGCCAACCAGTCCTTGCTTTTACTCTTTAATGCGGCGTCCTTAGCGGAGAAGCAACAAATACCAATATAGTCTTGGTTTGACCCGACCGGGGCTCGAACCCAAGATCTACCGCAATCGACGCGAGCACGTTAACTATTACACCACCGATGCGGTTAGTCTCATCTAAGGCTTCAAAGTTAGATATCAGCAGATAACTGTAATGTATGTCGTGTTTTTCCGAGGTCAGTAGCTGGTTTTATTACCGCAAATTGAGTTTATATAGCAACCGCCGGAAATCGGACGATCGATGTCGGCAAAGATTAAAAAAACAATTATGTATCTCCATTTTGATGCAGTAAATTGAGATAAACTTAAATTCCGCGAAATTTCCTGACATTCACCACACTAGCCATATGCGCGCTTCCACGGTAAGATCTTAATATTTGCTTGTTTCACTACATGTACCTTAATGTTTCAAATATAATGAAATATCATAGCTAACTCTTGAAGTAATCGACGCTGTTATATTCTGCTACATTTTCGAGTTGAATAACTTTTAACAAATAAAATTTAGATATCAAATTTAGTGCGCACGACGCGTTTCTGAAATAAGTTCTAAATAAGTCCTCTGTCGTTGATGTAATACAATTATGTTTTTTTCAACCATAGTGTCTGAAAATGCGCTACTGATACGCATGGGAAACGTATTTGTCTTTTACGTGCACATACTGGTTTCAATTGAGTCACTCATTGGTCTAAATAGTAAAGGACGTCACTTCAGAATGCTGGGTCCCCATACGTTTACACACCAATCGGTAATCATCACTTGCAAAATGTCACTATCGAAATATGTGTCTTGTTGTCCTTTTTCTTTTGGCCATTGTGCTGTCTGTCATTGTCCGATTTACGGGTTCTAATTACCCCTTTGGTATCTTTTCTTTATTTGGGTTTGAACATTGATAATTAATTTAAGCAATGACCTACACTGATAATAACATCGTCCACATAATTATCTAGTTTGTGAATGGAATGTTCAACAGACAATTGGCATTCCAATGGGAACAAACTGCTGTAATTTTAGTTTGTTTTGTCAGTGTTATTAGGTTCATTTGGGAGCGTAGTTGGTGTATATGTTTGTTTCTCCTAGATAAACAATATATATCCTTCTCTGACCTGATGGTCCATTTTTGATTGCCCCTTCAGTATTTTCTAAGGTTTTTGTCTTCTGAATATTGGTAACGTCAACTTTGCCATGGTTGACACCCATTAAAAAACTTCCTCCTTAAAATGATGGTACGACTTCCATATTTTTTCCTTTAATATTTTGTATATAATATACATTATTTATACAATATTGGTGTATTGACGGTAAATATAGAATTTATGTGGCGAGGCTTAGAAACGGAGGAAAAACGAGCTTTTAGCGAGTCTTTCCATCCGTTTCCATTTATCCTGCAATAAAATTGGCAAAAAAATGTTATAGAATTTAGTAATAAAAAAAAGATAACGGAAACCCTATTGATACCTCAATAGTAGTTCCAGTAAGAGGAGTTGCTTAAATAGCGTTATTAGGCTAATATAAAAAGTGTTATTATGAGAGAGGTGTGGTTTAATAGCTTTATTAGGCTAATGTGAAAAGTGTTATTATGACAGGGGTGTGGCTTAATAGTTTTATTAGGCTAATGTGAAAAGTGTTATTATGACATTGTTTATTTCAACCCATTTATTATGACAAAAATAGCCTAATTGCAGGATAAAATTTATTATTATTGTAAGCTATGTGCTTTATTGGTTGTATTATTGGAGCAGACAATTCACCTGGATTACTTTTGGATGTTAGTAGGGTTTGTGTGCTCTATTTTGAGTGTAGTGTTTTAATTGGAACTTTGCATTGTTGTTTTATTGTTTTTGCAGTTGTGTTGTCTCTTCCATGATTTATCTCTTTCGACTTTCGGTATCGGCAAGTTGTTCTCACTATGTTTATGTTACCTACTCGTACTTGTCCTTTTTACTGTTTCCTCTTACTGATATTTTATGTTTCTTCTCACACCACGATATGTTATTTATCAGCCAATTTAATATACACATTATTATTGGATACTTTGTCTGCTGGTGTCACAACATATATGAAAAAAAACCAAGTCATTATTAGCATTGTTGTCTTCCTTAAGATACACACAGAATTATCATAACATGACAACAAAACACCACACTGTTGTAACAATTCCAAAATTCGTAAAATCGAAACCCCTAACAGGTATATATATTACTGCTCACCTTTATGTATATTTTAATGTGCATACACTCATTGACCGATTCAGAAAGTATATCTATAGATGATTTAAATAAAACAGATAATTGACTTTCTAGTGTTGAGTAGTACATACAGGTTTGGTTATTGTTCTTAGCACCACTTTCACCAATATCTCATTAGTTCATAAAGAGGAAAACAAAACAAACAAAAGCAAAAGGTGATCATGAGACAACAGCTTTCCAAGCAGTATTTCGCATTTCAATCATTTTTGTATTCTTCAGGGTTCTCCAGTTGCATCTTATGCAAAGATATGGACCGGGATAGTCGAATTCAACAAAACGGACCCTGGTGTGTTATCAACATCTGCAGCAGAACATTATCGAAAAGTGGTCGAAGGAAATTATGCCTTTATCATGGGGCGGGAATTCATTGACTTTGAAACTTCAAACAATTCAGACTTAATAATTTTAGATGAAAGTATTTCCCCTGATTCATTGGCATTTGCAATGAGCAACAATTCTCCATTTGTCAGGATGGTTTCAGATGCGTAAGTATCATATGTTGTTATTTATAGCATTATTAGATTGACTGAAAATTGCAATAATTACGTAAATAGCTAATATAGTACGGGTTTCTGAAATAACCTTCATCAGGTAATATGATCAAAGTCAAACAATTGGAAAACCAAATAATTAATAAGATTCCGAGAACTAGTCAACGAAAGGTCCAAATCGGCTATATGAGAAAGTGCCATTGCGTATAATTAAGAAATAATTCATGGAAGCCATAGTTTGTATCCAGTTTTAACATGGGCAACATTATTTTTGTAAATATAAAATGCAATTTACGATTTTTCATAATACGTCTATCATAGTGATGAATTCGTAGAAAACAATCATTTTGCACTAGGAAGAAATACAACATCCACCATTTTTTTATGAAGAGATTTTCATGCCTTTTGGTGTATCAACCCAATTTACATATTATTTACATCATCTAATTGTTCATTGTTTATCAACAGAGACGATAGTAAATGATGGATTTTCATAAAGTACTGCGTTGACTACGATTATATATATTTTGTCCCAGTATTGTTTAAAATTCTGTTATAGTGACAACCTTTTAACAGCAATGGAAGCGGGAGGTTTGGCGCCGTAAAATCTGATTCAACCCACCATTTCTTTGGAAATGCCTGTACCAAGTCAGGGTCATTACGGTTTTCCCAGTTTTCCGGTTGTTGACTGATATTGTCTGTTTGTGTATTTATGAGTTTTGCCTTCCCCTTTGGAAGATAGTTCGGAGTTCGATAATTTTGTTATTACCCTTATTTTATTTTACCTGTCGTTTTTATTTTCTTCAGCCTAATTTCATTCCATGAGAACGGATTTATATGGAAGTGGAAATCAGTGAGATGGCCACAACCACAAACCGACGACTCGAAATCATACACTACCAAGAGGATATCTGCTGAGGAAATGCAGAGCTCATTTTATCTTATAGCTTTAGGGATATCAGTATCATGCATTGTTATTATGTGTGAACACCTATTAAAGAAATACCATAACCATAAACTTCACTATACAACTAGAGATAATTGTATAAATAAACAAAGTCAACCATAAAATAGTGTTCCTTTTTTCAGTGTATTGATTGATTGGTTGGTTGAATGGTGTTTAACGCCAACTTTAGCATAATTTCAGATATATCATGGCATTTTCGTAGTTTATCGATTGATTGATTGGTCCTTAACGCCAACTTTTGCAGTATGCCATCTATAACATGACCTATGCTTAGTGTACACAATTGTAAATTAATCAGAAATTTAGCATAGATATAATTTTGTTCTTTTTTAGGGATCGTCGCAAAATGTGACAGTTTTTTCCAATCGAAGTTAGTTTCGCTTGGTAGGTGGGCGGTTTTCAGCTGTCACGTTTGAAAAAAAAAAAAAAATCGCACATTGAGATTTGTCAATAAATCTGTAAAAATGCACTTTAAAAACGGCATAAAATTGAATGAAACATCGTTTTAATTTCTTTCGAGTCTGTATATTGTACTGTTTCTTTAGTACTGAATAAGTAATGGGTGTATATGTACACAGCTCTGGTTTCCCGTTTGCGGTACAACTAAATATAATACGCAACGAAAAAGCAACGGTCTTCTTTTGCAAATTAAACAAAATAATGTTTTCGATTCTTGGAACATTTTAAAGTGGTCCAGATCTTTGGATCTATTATAAGAATGCACATTACAGAGATGTCCATATTAATCTATAAATATCATTTTATTGGTACAGTATGCTTGTACACTTAGATGAAATCGGGACCGTAGCTATAATCCGACAGTCCGATAGTCCGACAGTCTGATAGTCCGACAGTCCATACAAAAAACAGTATATATAGGTCATATAAGGACAAGGAGATGAACCTCTGTACGCACCGCCAGGTAGATAAAAGCTATAGAGTTATTCGGAAATATACGATAGGTTCTTTGTGATAAATGAAAACTACCTAAAATTCAGAAAAGCGCAGGAAAACGGAACCACTTCCGGTCGGACATGCCCATTCAGAACAATACAAATAGCCCATGTACGCCCTTCTTCTTCCACAACTATAGCAACTCGAATACCAACGAAATCACCAAAGTTTAGATTACGAAAAGGACCAGGAATTCCCGCCATTAACTTCCGTTGAATCAGTTCTG
>MJUT01055631.1:449679-465902 GCA_002080005.1 Gigantidas platifrons | reverse complement strand
CGTATCTTTCAAGTCGAGCTAAAGAACAAAATAGTGACAAGATAAAACTGTTAAAAAGCACGAACTTTTGAATGTGCATGAACCATATATAATTAGGCATTCGAGCTACAGGCATTAAATGCACGTTCAATTTTCTCTTTATCCCCAGGAACTAATCTGAACATACGCTGATACTTCCCTGTGGGAACGGGTTTCATAACTTGACAAATAATATCTTGAAAGTTTATCCAAACAATGTCCTCCCTTGATGGCCATTGTAAAATTAGCTTTTTCCTTTCGAGAAAAGATATTTCAGCTTCTTTTTCTGGAGAATCGATGATGACGACCTCTACGATGTACAATTTCGTCTGATACACCGCACAAACATAGTCGCCTATATCAAAATTACCATTATTTAATGAATTTCCCAAAACAACAGCGAAACAGCTAAATCGTTGAAACAAATACGGTACTACACGGATAACTTTTCTACATTTTACGTGTTTAATTTGTTATAGTTGAATAAAACTGTAAGAAATGTTTCAAAATGTTGTGATAAATGATTTACTTCCTTTATGTGAACCGGGAAAACAAATCAAATGTTTGAAAAAATAATTCCAAACAATCAAACAGATCTATACGTTACCACATTTAAACAGATACGTTACCAAACATAATACACGTTTACCAGTTGATAAAAATGGAGGTAAAAGAGGAACATATTTCTATTTTTCATTATCGATAAGCTTTGCGTCCTTAAAATGATTAAAATCTAAATATGAGAAAATATGCTGTAAAACTGTCAAGGCAATCTATTTTATGTGATTAGCATAGCCAAAACAAACGTCTGCAATGGTAATACATAAATTTTCTTATATAATGTACAAAATATTGCGAGAAATAAATAACGAATGATAAGATTTCACTTACATTATCTAAAACGTGTTTGACCGCAGTCGTAACATTGAAATTGCAGCAGTCGGATGTCGATCACGTTGTTAGAATGTTAAATAAAATAATCGAATATGGAATAGCTTCGATTTACGGAACTGGAGCTTTTTGATAATATAGTAACGAATCTGTTGGTCACGTATCTGTTACAGTTATTTTTTCTTTTGTAATCGCAAGAAATTTCAGACAAGAACTCGTGGAATGATTTGATGTTATTTAGCCATAAGGATAGTATATTATTATAAATCAATATATTGTCCGTACCCTGCACATATAAGAGAAAAAACGATAAAAATATGGTCACGTATCTGTCGCATTTTCAAGGTAACAATCGAATATCAAATATTTTCTAACTAAGATTTTTTTTATATGAACAGGATTTGATAAAGAAGTTCCACTTACCTTAGAATATAAAGGTAGAAGGTCCATTTACCCTCTTCCAATACTTTTCAAGTCGAGAGAGTCAAATTTTAAATCCCATTTGAAAATACGTAACGTATCTATTGGAAATTTCACGACACACCAGTTATCTAAATTTTTGACAAGACAATTTATGTCCAAAAGTCAATGATTGAAGTCAATTTCCAACCTTAGGCATGACAACAAACCCAAAATAATTACCATAACATACTTTTTATACACCGATATCACTTTATTAAAAATGATCATGCATTAGACGACAGCTCTTAATCAAGAAAACTGGACTATTAAATACGTTAAGTGGACAAAATGGACAATGATTAGGCTCTTTTGTATATTGATTCAAGTACACCCATACATAATTGTGAAAAAGAGAACAAATTGCCATAGGTTAAGTATATAACTCGTCTGTAAATAGCGACCGACAGCAGAAAACGTAATTGGCACCGATTTGTGAAGAATCCGCCTAAAATACTTCTGGTGACTCGTGGTTGTTGATGGAGATAGTTCACGATAGATGTTCCACCCTCCTCACTGAATTTAATACTGTGTTGACTACTATTTTACCTATTTTGTTCCAGTATTGTTATAAATACTGTTATAGTGACAACCGGAACCTTTGAACCGTCATAAAAGCGGGAGGTTTGGCGCCTTAAGATCTGATTCAACCCACCATTTCTTTGGAAATGCCTGTACCAAGTAAGGGTCATTATACTTATGAGTTTTTACTTTCCCTTTGGAAGATTGTTCTGAGTTCGGTAATTTTGTTATTACCCTTATATATATATGATGTTAGAGTAAAGTTTGAAGATACCATAGGGGTAACCAGCAGCCGTAAGCTTAAGAAGGACAGAAAACACAATGACAAAGACACAAAAGGACAAACATACAAACAATGATCTACAAAACAAATGATCTAGCAACACGAACCGGACTAAAACCCGGGGAGAACGCAGAAACTGCTCCACGTGTGGCACCCGTCGTGTTATTATTGCTACAAACCCGATACTTTGTCATGATAACTGTATCCTCTTTCTTGTAGGTCTGTTGAAATACCTCTGTTGCATAATATGATACATAGGAAACAAATAATGTATCTATATTGAATGTAAAAAATACCACAACGTCAAAACAATTCCAAATTCCAATTAGAAAATCGCAAAAAACATGGGTGAAAGCGATACCCGTAGCACAGCGCATATACTTGGTGTGATATATCAAAAGTTAAAATACGCAAGAAAATGGTTGTGATGGTGAAAACGGAACGTCATATTCAAATAAAACGAATTGGTAATGAAATAAACAAAGGTGCCATTCATATCTACAGAGGTAAACGACAGAAGGAAATGATTTCATTGGCTAAAGCGCACGGTTTCATTCGAGTAAAACAAAATAGTAACTAAAGTAGCAAAGGCACAATCCATAGTGCATGTAAGTAAAATGACGATCATCCAAATATACGAACAATGATATAAAGATTAATGAAAACGCTGAGACACACACATATATATATATAGACATAATGAACTTCAACAATGCTTTAGGTGAAGCAAAAGAGGCGTAATACTAGGACAATACGTACAGCATGCTACAAGACATAAAACATAAACATGAATTTGTATTATCGTTAATATCTACTTTCATCGAACGTTCAAAGTATTTCTTAAAAGAAGTAGAATAATGGAAACAAAAAGGACAAACATCCGTAAATTAATTTAGCTAAGGTTGATTCTTACAACAAAACGTACTGTAGGGTATAAATAATGCAATGTTTTAAACGATTGTGGGTTTTTAAATACATATTGTATGAATATAGACCATGCCTAATTAAATTTGTAATTAGTGACTAATTACTACCAGGACGGATAATACTCTGTGATGATAGTGATGTTGACCTGTTGGTAGGACGATAAATATAACTTAGTATGTCAATGAATGCACTTACACTAAATCAGTTTTTAACAATGATAATTGCTATTAAAGTGTTGGGTAAAAACTTGTGAAGACTGGTATGTATTAACAGGCAACACGTCGAAAGAATATATCTGATGTTTAACTATCATTAAGACTCAATATTCAAAAGTTATCCCTACCAATGTTAACACTTTTCATCATTAAGATAAGGTTTATAATACAATGTTTTGTCAGTGCAAAACATGCAATGCCAGCATAATAATGTATTTCACCAAACCCTTATACAATCATTTAAAAATAATATGGAAAAATCTTAAATACAATAAGGAAGAATGGCTAGGAGGAACCTAAGTACCCCATTGAAACATGTCTAGGAAGATTTTAAATACAAATTCCAAACATATCTGTCTAGGAAGAATTTAAATACAAATTCCAAACATATCTGTCTAGGAAGAACCTAAATCCAAATTCCAAGTATAACTGTTAAGGAAAAACTCAAATACTAAGCGCAAACATATCTAGGAAGAACTTAGCTACAAACATGTCGAAGAAGAAATTATATAAAAAATACAAACATGTCTAGGAAGAACATAAACACAAATACGAACATGTATATAAATAACTTGAATAATAGTATACGATACAAACCATCTAGATAGAACTTAAATACTAAACACAAGAATGTCTGGGAAGAACTTAATTGCATATACAAACGTGTTTACGACGATATCAAATACAAAATGCAAGCCTATATAGAAGGAACATAAATACAAAATAGAAACATGTTTACAAAAAACATAAGCACAAATACGAACATGTATAGGATAGAAACATAGATAGTAAGAACTTAAATACAAAATACAAACATGTCTAGGAGGAACTTAAACACCAACATGAACATGTTTAGGAGGAACTTAAATACAAAATACAAACATGTCTAGGAGGAACTTAAATATAAACACGAACATGTTTAGGAGGAACTTAAATACAAAATACAAACATGTCTAGGAGGAACTTAAATATAAACACGAACATGTTTAAGAAGAACATAAACACAGATACAAACATATCTAGGATAAAAAAAAACGTAAATATGAAGAATTTAAATACAAAATAAAAAAAAGAAAATTCAGAAAGAACATAAATATAAAATACAAATATGTCTAGGGAGAACTTAAATACCAACATATCTAGAAAAATACAAACATATCTAGGAAAAGCATAACCACAAATACGAATATGTCTGGGATAAAAACATAGATATGAAGAACTTAAATTAAAAATAAAGACATGTCTAGGACGAACATAAATACAAATATTTACAGGAAGAACTTAAATGTCTACCTTCACATATGACATTTCTACATACAAGGAAATAATAAGCATTCTCTTAAAAAACAAATATTACAAGATGTTTGAAATGGCAATCTAACGACCTAAGTCAACTTCACAGCGATTGTCTAAACAATACAAACCCATTATATTTTAATTTACTGCTTTGGTGAAGCTCTTTTCTGTATAGATTTTCAATGCGGTACTCACATCAAAGGGACGAACGTACCAATAGTGTGTGCCTTCGAAGACTTATAAAGAAAAAAAAGACAATTGGTATCGTATTAAAGAAGACCACAGAAAGATATAGATTGAAAACGATATTAAACAATTAACCGCAATTTTATCATTGTTTGAACAAAAAAATAGATTATAAAATAGATTAATATAAATTAATAAAAGGGAGATAACCTCGTTAAAACAATTTATAATCACCCATCAAATTATGTGGTATTTCGCAGATCTACAAAGTACACAAAAGTACTCAACAGTTTTAATATACATGTAGCAAACCAGTCTAAACACCAGAATAGAAACACAAATAATTGAAAAATCGAGTTAATTACAGTCTTCAAAAGTAACCCACACTCTTATAAAAAGAGCCAATTAAAAAGTTATTACATCCAATCAAAGTGAATAACTGGATATCGATTTAACCATTAAAACACAATAATATGAACAAATGCAATGTATACGTATTTGTGGTCATAGATGTATGTTTTTTCCCCCTCTCGATTTGGTTCGATTTGACAATTGAAAGACACGTCTGAGAAAGATATGAGAAGAGAATGAAGATACCAAAGGGGTAATGAGAATCCGTAAACAGAAGAATGACAGACAACACAAAAGAAAAAAAATGACAAACAAAGATCTACAAAACATTACACAGAAAACAAAAGATCGAGTAAGACGAACGCCATTGAAAACTGGGTGTGAACTAAAGGGTAATTATTATGAATAGAAAGGTGCAACAGTGATTGGTGATCAATAATTATACCAATATGACAAAGCGAATAACCGCATACACCTCAGGTTTGATTAATTATAAGTCAGTGAATTAGAAGTCCTTCTCCCCTTTACGCCCTTTAGCATAATACCTACTATTTGATAGTTTGATTGACGTTTTAACTAGCTTTGGTGGATAATATATGTACCTCTTTCGTTTCTGGTTTGTTTAAAATCTGTAAATGATGGTCTTAAGTGTAGAAATTAGCCATTATTTACTGTCAAATAATGGTAAATGTTTTTTATACATCTGTTTTCATTTTTATACAGCTAACGACTCTTAATATTCTAGTTTCAATAAGGTTAATGATATAAATATGTTTGTTCCTTCATAATGAAATCATTATTAACACTAATGTTCATTCGTCACTCCCATGGTTACATGTATGTAAGTTTTAGCCGATTTTGGCCATCATGTTTATGATCTTTGTTTTTCTTGCTTGCAACGACTTAGCAATTTGTTTTGGATTTCCAGTATTTATAATTTGAGCATACCTGATAAAGGTTATTCTAGAAACTCGTCTCGAATCGTGAAAAAGCATCTATGACCTCCAAAAAGTAATTGAAGACATGATATTCTTTTGTATCTAGTTGTCCATTGCGATTTGATACAGATACTTCCGGTTCGCTTTAGAGATTTGATACAAACACTTCCGGTTCATTCTATTATAAAATTGCTTCTTCAGTCGGTTTTGATGAGGGATTATATAAGCATGATGTTTGCTTTTTTCTCGCTAGTCATTAACAATACTGTGTATTGTATTGGATTTATTCAGACAATTCGTATGTTTGGTTTTAAAGTGTTACGATATATTCTAACAAAGTAAACCTTTTTCAAAGAGTAAACTGTAGTTGCGAAGTCATAGCATGTACGAAAATGATTTTGTAATGATTTTACAAGTTTACAAATCAGATATGAAATTTTTTGCTTTATTAATTAAGTCGCCACAAAAACATGAATGTCAAATATCCTTTTTGATCAGATCTCTTAATGTAGAATTGTATTGATATACACGATCTTTATAGCAGTAATAAACATTTGTGGCATCCTTGGAGTAAATGTTTTATGTTAACACGAGATTATGGTCATTGAAGTCAGACACATGATTACAAAAACGTGCAAAACGAACTAACTGAATAATGTAAACGCCATTTAATGGGACCAAAGGCACATCTCCGTCCAAAATATGAAAATTAACGATAGGAAAAGAAAAATTGTCTCTTGAACTGTGATAAACGCGTATGTTAACGTTCCCTTGCAAAGGGCAAAACTCACACGAGTCGCTTGTAATGTTAGCCTTGTGCAACATTTGTTTAACAAGCGTAAGAACATTAGAATTGTTTTATGTACAGTTACGATATCGTCTAAGTATCAACAGTTATTGTTGAATATGCTAGTGAGTACATAGACGGGTCTTTTGGAGTTCAGATATAAATTGAGATTCATATCAGTATAAAAACAAATCAGCAATTCGTTCGCATTGGAAATCCAACAATTTGATAATTTGGTAGTCCTTCCTTGAAGAATACTTTGGCGCATGGGAAAAATATCAAATTTAGGAGATACTTTGTGTACCACGTTTACCGTTTTTTTCCAGATATTTTACAATTAAGTCCATATTTTTTCACTTGAGAGTATAAGGTATATAATATAGGTGAACGAGTTAATTTAAATCAAATTAGGTCTTTGAACTGTTTTGACGTTGTGCAAATTGTTTTTTCTCCATTTCATTAGGCTTCACAGTGTGGGAACGAAAATATATAATTGTCGACAATTGTGGAGTCAATTCTGGAATATAGGCAAGTACCTATACACAACAAACCAGCAAATATGCAAAAATAACGGAAATGGCAAAGAATCGGGAGAAAACTTTTTCAATAACGGTTAATCGATGAACTAAGAATCCAGAGGATCTCCTAACAAGCTTAAGAGTTTTGTAAATTCCATCAAAGAAGCTTTTACAAGCTGAAAAATCAATGACGATCAATGATTTGACACATTTAATTGGATATTAAATTAATCTATGAGCGTGTCAAATTAACTTTATTATGAAAACTAGAAAGGAAAATTCCCAATGAGCCTTCACAAGAAAAATAGACTATCGATGTTTTGTCATATCTGTTATTTTTGCACTTTTACAAGTTTGATCTGTATAGGTATTTGCCTAAATTCCAGATTTGACCTCACAATTATTGACCATAATACATTTCCGTTCCCACACTGTGGGTTTGGTGTTAATCGATTTCACTTAAATATCATATTAACATCAGATTTTTGACTACTTCGTGAAATTAGAGGTTTTAATTGGTATGATAATTAAATATCTAATATGTCTTTGTATATTATTTTTAGTATTCATACACTGAAATATATGCCTACGTATTTGTTAGAGTGTTTAAGTGACAGTTAACAGTTCATATTGGTAAAGAGCTGTGACTGTCTTAGATCACATTTCATTATATGAGTCAACAATGGAAGAAAACAAAATCGGGAATTGTGAAATTCTCAAACTATTAATTAACGTTAGATGATAAACAATTTTCCTCTTATTAATAGCTGTAAACTAATTAAGTAACGATTGATGATAAAACTGCACCTAAGAAATGGCAAGACACATCAATATCCTATGTATACTGTTTTATTCTATAATTTCGAGTAAGGGGATGATCGCGAAAAAAAAATGCGATTCAGTCATGATGACACTCTTCTTCATTTGATTGTTAATTTGTTTGTTTGATGTTTGTTTCAACAATATTTCAGTTATATCGTGGAGGTCAGTTCTATTGGTGGAGGAAACTGTGAATTAATTAAGTACGATTGATGTTAAAATTGCACCTAAAGGATGACAAGACACATTTATGACCTATGTATGAAGTTTTATCTCTTTATGCTCCCTTCAATGAGATAAAGTAAACCAGGGGTAAAAGGGCAAATGGAGCTATGTTTGCTCTGAATAATAATAAAGATAATACTGTCGAAAATGAGCATTTAATAGAATGCCAATATAGCAATAAAAGAACAAAATAACACAAGTGAACACAATATTGGTAACAAATGATATTATAAAATAAACAGTAAAAAATTATGACACTATTGATAAGCAAAGGACTAGATATGTAAATACTATACAGAGCAAATGTGGGGCCTAGACAAAATGCCCCTCTCTAAATTACTTTTAATGTCTACATCGAGAATTTGTAAAAGGTCGTTGCAAAATAATTGTTACTATGAAAACAAATGAACTTTATTTTATTCGTGTTAATTTGATTTTTAGATAAGTAGCAAATATATATTTTAAATGCACGCACTCGCTCCTAGGATTAATTTAGATTTTGATTTCTTGCCGTAAAACTAAAACAGAACTGATAGTAACACTCTTACGTATTTATATCGTGAGATATCAAAACTTTGAATACATTTTCGATCCACATTTTCTTGGTACTGATGAATGTTCCCATGGATCAAACACACATAGTTTTTGTCAGCGCGTCTTGGCTGAATGGACGGGGTGTAATGCTATGAAAAGGAAAGCATGATCGGTACCATAGTGGGTAGCGTTATTGGACAGTGCCACGCCCAAGTACGTTAAATATCTCTTTTGAAGAATAGGATTATGGTGTTTAACGCCACTTTCAACAATATTTCAGCTATATCGTGGAGGTCAGTTGTATTTGTAGAAGAAACCGGAGTACCAGGAGAAAACCACCGACCTGCTGCAATACACTGATAAACTTGATCACATAATGTTGTATCGAGTACAACTCGCCATGAACGGGATTCGAACACAAAATGTTAGTGGTGACAGGCACTCATTGCATAGGTAGTTGTAAATCCAACTACCATAAGATCACGACCGCGACGGTCCCGATAAAGGATAGGAGAATGTAGTTCATTGAAAATAATGAAATCATTCGTCTCTGCCCAAATCTCCAGACTTGTAATATGGCAGTCAACAGTCGGTGCCATAGTTGTCCATCATTCGGTGGAGACGGATTAACATAAGCTTTTACGCTTGTATCCCAATCCACATTCTCTAGAAAATAGTGTTTAAATCAATTCATAAGTGATGTTTCCACCTCTCCCAATACTTGTTTTAGTTGTGACTACTTATTTCTGATTGTAATATGACGTCCTTCTTTCGCTTTTCAAACAAACGAGTGATAAATCAGATGACAAAATTTCATTAGTACATGCGAGGTACACATTTAAGCCAGGTGATACAATCGCCAAATAAAATTATTTACACAGTTGTTAACGTTTTAAACATCTATATTCACTGAAAATAATCAACATATCCAAAATTAATAATATGCGACGTGCAATTAAAACATGAAAACATAATATTATTGTTACGGATGTTCCATCAATACGACTGACTTTCCCGTCGTAAAAGTACATGTTGATAACAAGTCATTGACATTATAAAGGAAATATAATTTCTGTGGTATTTTTTGTCCTAAGTTAGGCTTAATTTGTAACATCACGCTATGCAATTGATGAATCAAAGAAACCAGTCAATATGCGAGGTGACTTAACATTTCCTTTATAAACATGAATTTATCTGTAAATTAAATTTCTAGCAAGATATCAATTAATTTCATTTTAGCACAGAAAAAAGATAAATATAACCAAAATGGTTGAACTAACATACATATAGTCGTGACAGTTCTTAAGATATTCATCCATCATGTTTGAAACAACTCGAGTGATGCATGTCAACATCAACATGTATACATAGTGAACGTTTTTAAATAATTGGATCTCATTAACCGATTTAACTCCGCCACATGTTTGTGACTGTATTAAGATGAGTTTGAAGATACCAAAGAGGTAATCAGCATCCGTAAGTCAGGAGCTTTATTTCCAACATCATATGTCGGGGTTTATTTCTCCAGTTCGGTGAGTGTAGTTGAGAGGTATTTGTTCGTGATTGATGACATTCATTACCATTACTGTTTAAACTTGCTTTTCATGATAATATTTTAAATCATATACAACTGAACAATTTCAGCTGAAAGCAAAACGCCGTATCATAGTTTGTTAACAAACATGTTTCTACATTTATCAATGTAAAGTGTTCAAAGAAACATGGCTCGGGATGTAAATAATCTGAAAAGCTTATTGATATTTATGTTTAAAATTCTGATAATAATAGCTTAGTCGATTATGGGAAGCCGTCAATTAAAGGACAGACAACATAATGGCTAAGTGAAAAGGTCAAAAAGACAAAACACTGCACAGAAAAATAATAATTGAACAACACGATCGATGAAATCCAGGATACATGTTTTTCAGTCCAAATCTATTTTTGTTGTATTTTCTCCTTCGTCATTCCGTTTAAAAAAATTATGAAATATAATGCACAATACCATAATGACCAATTAAAAATAACCAATAAGGGACGTATGCTAATGACACCACTTAATCTAAAAGAGTAATATCAAATGCAAATGGTGCAATTAAGCTGATTAAATCATCACTCGTCTACTATTAACAATTACAGTAATGCCATTTTTATTTGTTTTCTTCTTAACACAACACAACATGTGCTATATTTTACAGTACATATACAATGAAGAAAGTACGTACATTAAAACTTGATAAATTATTCATATCTTCATTTATTTTCATTACAACCTTTTTGTTTTTATTTATATATGTTGTATTCCAGTCAGTCACTCAAGTCAGTAATTATTGCTTAACGTCAATTCAGCCATTTGTTGCGGCAAGACAATGTTACATTTTCTATGAGAAAATGATGATGATACCCGCTTTGTAGTGGACTAACACGCAGAGTTGGATTGACATGTCGCTCCACTCGGACACATTATTCTGATTTCGAGCCAACTAGTCTTTGTATTTGCACACGATCTACAGCATTCGAGGCGAGTACGATAGCCTTTAGAACATCGATGCAGTTTCCGATGGGACATTTCAACATTCCTACTGTACATGTTCATGCTTTATTTTAGAAAAACAGGTTTGTAAAATAATTTGAAGACACTAAAGAGATGATCAGAAGCAAGAAATCGAAAGACAAGCTACACAATAGCCAAAATAAAGACAAGCTACACAATAGCCAAAATAAAGAAAAGATGAAAGAGCAAACTTTTATCTGCAAAACGTTACACAGCAAACTAAGATTGAACAACAGGAACCACATAAAAACAGGTGCGAATTCATGTACCAGGAAGGGTAGTGGCACCCATTGTGTTACTCTTGTTTCAAGCCCGACGATAAGTAAGGAATGATGAAAGGACTTTAAATACTTCTTATGTCTTATATTAATCAGCTTAACCCAGCAACGTGTTTTTTTGTCTGTTTCAAGTTCAGACCAACGATGTTCATCACCGGCCGACATTTTCATCTGTTGTTGTCATTTGTAGTTTATACTAAGCCACATCCGGATGATCGGTTCAAGCTGGTATGATTGGTGAAACAATAGATCACATCAATGTTTATCTCCTCCTACTTGAAAGAAATGTCTGATATAATATGTAATCCTTAGTTTTTTTTATATTTTCTACATAATTGTTTGTCCTTTTTTTTATTTTGGCCATTGTATTGTCTGTTCTTCTTCGATGTACGTTTTCTGATTACCACTTTTGTATCTTCAAACCTTTCTTATGCCACAACAGACAACCACATCAATTTAATATACACATTTATAACTAACTCAATGACATGTCCGGGTTCAACTAGTTAAACAATCCCCAATTATTCCCTGAACACAATGCCAAGAGCAGACAAACAAGTATATTTGTATGAACACTCGACCAAGCAACAATACAAGAAAAGTGTTGTTATCAAATTATGACTTCCGATTACAACGGTTCTCTTCTTGTGATCGTTCTGTTTTATGTGTTAATTGATTGGATTACTTGTTTGTATATGGAGGCGTATGTTTAACTACAAATATTCATGTGTGTGTCTACTTTTTTAAAGCTGTTTACCACGATTTCCATGTCCTCGATGCATGACGGATGTCAAACATAGAAGAAGGAAGGGAAACTTGGCAAGGTCTTGGACCCTTATGTTAAGATACATATATCAGAGTAGTTTAGTGGTTGTTTATCCCACCGTAAACGTAACTTTATCTAAAATCTGTCATGTCAATATGACTTTATACGACAGTAAATGTAGCATTTTTGATTAGCATATAGATCAATAACGTTTCTTAAAAAACAATAATTGTAGGATTTAAACATTTAAGTAGTTTTGTTTTGATTATTCGTTTAAAATATTTAAAGATGAACAAGTCTTCATAATGGTCGTGATCGTATGGTAGTTGGATCATCACTTAAGTTGTCAGTTAGAATCCCGCTCATAGGGAGGTGTACTCGAGACAACATTATGTGATAAAGTTTGTCAGTGACTTGCAGCAGGCTTTCACCGGGTATTACGGTTTCCTCCAAAAATAAAACTGACCACCGCGATATAACTGAAATAGTGTTGAAAGTGGCGTTAAACACCATAACCCTAACCCTAAGAATATTAATACTGTACAATTAAAATAAACTAGCATTTTACCAATAATAACAATTGTACTAATATTTTTGCACTTTGGTATGAATAATGAAATTATTTTAGAATTGAATGCATTCTTTTGAAGTATCAATGGGGTATGAACGCGTTGACCGAAGTACATTTTCAATGAAGAGCGGAAGAGCTTCATGTTGAAAATGTGCTTCGATCAACGCTTTCATACCCCAATGAAACTTCAAAAGAATGCATTCAATTCTAAAATAATTTCATTATTCATACCAAAGCCTATTCTTATAATTATATTTAAATCACACCAAAATTTAATATAGTTGAATTTTCGTTGTGAATTTTATTTGTGCTAGATTATTTGCTGTTGGAAATTACTACGCCATTGATTGTTTACATCTGACGTCGTCATGGAGGCACGTGCAAGTTGGGGTTTGAGTTTCATTGGGATGTGAAACATTTTATAATCATGTGACCACTTCATAACCAATCATATTGTAACATTTCAATGAAAAACGGAAGTAATGTAATTATTGTTAGGTGAAATGCACTGTCATCTATTAAAACAAAATACAAAGACTTAACCTTCATGCTATATTAAATGTTTCGTTTTGGTTTATGTTTTTAAAATATACAATATATTTTTGTTTTCTTGCAATGGTAAAAATACGTTCATACCAAGTTCAAAATTGCAGTTGGTAATGGTGTTTAATAAATGTTTTATATTTTTATTTCCTCGTAAAAACAACGTGAAATTGATCTACATGGTCAATTTATTTCACGTGCTTGTCTTTACCTATGTAAACACACAATTGCACCTGTATGTCTAGAAACTACTTTATATGTCCGTTGGTTCGTCCGTGACACCGTATTGAGTCTATGCATAGTGCTAGTCGAGTAAAACTTTTCGAATATAGACACGCTAAATTTTCTAATAGAACACAGATGTATTATGGGTTAAAACAGACGAATAAACATAAACAAGGATGTTGTTTGCAACATTAGAGGTATGTATCATATGTTTTTATGTCAACTCTAACGCCATTTCACTATCTAAGACATTTTAAAGCATTTTCATTATTCAGGAAGACTGAATATAAACATTCAGTGCATGTAAACTTGTGAAATATCAAAAATGGTATTTTTCACCCTTTTGCACGTTAAGGATGGAGTTAAGTTACATTTTCAGTTCTCTTGTAATCATACAACCTAGAAATTACATTCTGTATTGGTATTTCGAACGAATTAAATCAATAAATAGGAGAAATTCAATTATGCGGCTACTATTTTTCAATATAGCCGCTACGACTTTTGAATATGAATGCTACTTATTTAAATTATAGACAATAACACAAGTGCTACAGTTTTAAAATGTAAACACTTATTAAATCAATTACGATTGTACTTGATATTGACATCTTTTCTGGTGCACAAGTCAGTAATTTCCTACAAAGGTTTGCATTATAGTTACAAAACAATTTGTTTATAGATAAACGAAATAAAGCTTAAGCGTCATAGTCCATTTAGATAAGTGTGTGTTCGTTAGGGTGGTTATCTAAAAACATTTGGATTTACAAAAGAATGAATTATCACTTGATAGGTATTAAAAGTCGAAATAAATGTTGAGCTAAGGGGCAGATACTCCTTGATTTCTAAACAAAAAGAACAAACACACAAAACGCAACATGATGAAGTAGTCTATTTTTCTAACGATATGCACTTCTAACAATTGTCTTGTTGAAGAACTTCCACAATACATCGGCATTACTGAAAACATTAAATTTTGTTTTATTCTTTATAATATTATATCTATAGGAGACAACGGTATTGTATTTTAGGATTTAAGGTGTATAAAGCGTATATTTTACTGTTGCAAATTGTGTTTTCGTCGCCGCGTCAGCTGTAGCGGAAAACGTTTATTTGCGACAGTAAAATACATTATTCCCGAAAATTCTTAAATACATTACGGTTATCTCAATTTTAAAGCAACTTAAAAAAAATATCGTATATTTACGTAAGTCTGGTATGCGGCTGTGTCTCGTCGATGCAATTTGTTCCCACCGTAAACCGTCGTTCAATAATATTGGCGTTTCGAACATAATTGCATTAGAATGTGTGATGATCTAGTACCAAGTGTTCATATAGGAAAAGAGTGGAATACTTTTATAAACATGCAAATAAATTCATGTACACTCGTTACTCACGTCTTCATTCTTTCCATGTATGATAAATTTGTTGATGGAAGATCATCCAAATATGATTTCCTATTTCATTTGTTATAATTGTATTTTAAAAGGTGTTTCAACTTGCGCTTCCAAATATAAATATTTCAAATAGTCTTGAAATTGTATTCTTTTTCAAACTTCAAATGAAAAAGATTGATAGCATCCTACTAAATTATGTACTAGTAAATAGACTATATTTCAATAACATATACAAAAAACTCGTTCATTAAATTAATTATATATTTCATGTGCTAATAAAATCCTTGATTTTCTGTTTGTGTTAAGTATCTTTACATTTTTATTGTTTTGTTAAGTTCTTGTAGTTTCTTATGCCTAAATAGCATGCCACAATTACATCTTCTTTGAAGTCCGTAACAATACTTATGTAAGTCCATATTGGAAAGTAAGTAACATATCTATTAGAAAACAGTAGCGTTTCTATTGAAAAGAAGTAGCATTACACAAAACGACTATATTGAATAGTAGCGTCGAAATTTTCATATATATTCTATAACAGTCTATTATTGATTAATTATGCATTACTGATGTAAAATTATACATGTAAGATTTAGTTTTACATTCAAATTAACATATAAAATAGTAAAATACTCACTTTGTAGGCTTTAATGTATAATCGTGCTATATTTTCCTACCGACCATTCGAGATTTCCAATATACAGGAAAGTTTACGGTATGCTGATGATGAAATTAAACCAAACAACCGCCGATAGAAATAGTATTAAACCCGGAACGAATATATACCAACTTCAAGTCTGATTGGATATAATATTTTGGATAAAGGCTGAAAATACATATTTCGTCTGCAATGTTTACAATGTTCTATTAGAAAATTGAGCCCGTTCATATTCGAAAAGTTCTTCTCGACTAGCACTATGCATAGACTG
>MJUT01055631.1:399155-447501 GCA_002080005.1 Gigantidas platifrons | reverse complement strand
TTCAAGTCTGATTAGATATAATATTTTGGATAAAGGCTGAAAATACATATTTCGTCTGCAATGTTTACAATGTTCTATTAGAAAATTTTGCCCGTTCATATTCGAAAAGTTCTTCTCGACTAGCACTATGCATAGACTGGTATTGGTGTATGGTGTTTAACACCACTTTCAACTATAATACAGTTATATTGTGCCGGTCCCGGGACACCGAGAGGGTCTTTAGTGTGGTAATCTAATATTATTCATAATTCACAAGTTGATTGCAAATACGTTGGAGATTCGGCAAATTTGTCTAATGTAATAAAAAACAAACCATGCATTATTGTCATCTCATACCATAGTAGAGGATACCTATTTTTTAAATTTTGTGTTAGCCATTAATTTATTACGTGTGATTGTGCTTCCTAGGACAAAGTGTACTCCTGTCATGGTAACGATCAAATAACACGATAGAAAGACAGAATGGGGTGCTTTCACTATAGCTTAGTTAGGAGACTTATTGTTTTTGCTCCGTATTATTATTATTTCATTATATTATTATTATTATTATTTCTTTCTGTAGCACATGAAGTTGTCCTCTGAAACCAATGATCTTGGGGTTTGGTATGATGATAGATATATGTATCTAGTTGTGCACAAAGGTTTTCAATATTGCACTGGGACTCCTTTGGGTAGTTGGTGGCTTATTATATAGAATCCTATGGTGAAATATTTTTTCTTCAGGAATTATTTTTCCTGATTTCCGGTTGTAATGAAGCTTCACATGAATGATCTTTAGGATGTTTTAGCATTTTGGTTTTGACGTTTTCAAAATGACCCCTTTTGCCATTGTAACCATGAAAGTTAAAATGTAAAATTTTATCCGATTGTAATGAAAATTGACAGGAAAGATCCGCGGGATGTGTAGCTGTGCAGTTAGGGCTTGACATTTTTTAAGATATCTGTAGTTGCAATGGTAAACAGAAATGATCTTTGGGATGTGCAGATGTACAAAAGGTGTTCATAGAATTATGAATTCAAAAACCATTAAATATCAAGTTGGCATTGGGTACTCGCTAGCTGAGCTTGCTTAGTAGTCTTTATAGTCGGAAGACTACGCAAAATTTAATTTGATTTTGTTTTGTTTTCGTTTTTTGTTGTTTGTTTTGTTTGTTTGTTAGTTTGTTTGTTTCATTTTGTTTTTGTGATTTTTGTTTTGTTTGCGTGTTCCTTTTATTTGAACAGAAATGAACTTTAACTCCATTATATAAAATGAACATGTATTTGGGATGTATTAAGAACAATACCATGTCCTGATATGTTGCTACATTTTAACCTTGAACTTTCTGGAGATTGCAATTTCATGCACAAAGCTGAAAAAAACATGCATATCATATTAGTACGTTTCTGTGATATATTTACGCATTCATAGTAGAATTTTGTCCCAGCAAAAACCACCTCCCCTCATGTTGTCCACAACATTAGGTATAATTGGTATAATATCTATTTCATTTGATGTTTTCTGTTGTCTTTGTATTTGCCTGATTTTCTCTTTCAAATACTACTGGACATAGCTATAAAAAAAATAATGCATCATTGAATGTTCATATTTTCCTGTTGATGCATTGATGCATGGTACCACGCTTGAAAGAATATTTTACAATGGACATTTAATAGTGATAAAGCAATATTTCATTACAATGCACAGTATCAATATATGTTTTAATCCATTTAATGTTTGCAAATAATTAAGCGAATACAGAATTGTATTGACTTCTTCATAAGTTACAGACAGACACATTTATATCTATGCAATGACAATAAATTATATATATTTGAAGTAAATTCTGTAATTTATATAAATAACACTTTGGAAACATTAGTTTTTAAATGAGATAAAGATCATGTTGGTTTATATAGAAAATGCCATAACATTAAACACTGAGCAATGTAGAGAACAATGGTATTGAAAGAAACTCGGTTATTCGAGGTGAGAAATATATATAATAAGGACAGAAAACATTAACAGGTTTTTTTGAAAATAAAATGGTCCACATTTTATAGAAAAGTACACATATTATTCTAGCATTCTAACTTAATGGTAATTATACATTCTCAACTATAAATATCTTGAATACAGAATATGGCTAACAAAGCAAGATGTTTTTTCCCAGATATTGTTTTTGCATTATATGCATAATGCATGTTTTCTTATTATGCTTTAAATACACGTTAGATAGACAAGTGAGAGTGCAACCCAGGGACACAGGAAAGCTTAGACACAAAGCACAGAACGAAGACAAACAAGGCTAAAAACACAGCACAGAAAAAAACCCACGCAACTCGACAAGCAGCAAAGGGTGAACCTAGATACTCGGGAAAGATAAATAGTTCTTGTTTCTGATAAGACACCCGCCGTGTTACTCCTTTTGAAGTCCGGTTAGCACCTTGTCGTTGATAGAAACACAAACAAATCTACGTAAAAGGGAAAATATCCATAGCTATTTGAGAAATGGATATTCCGTAGCGGTCAAACACTTCGTGATAACGACCGTAGTATGTTTGTAGCTGTCGTGACGTTTGTTGTAGAATTTTGTTTTTAATCTTTTAAATTTCAAAGTATGAAACATGTTTTTTTGGGTATAATAGTAGCATTTACTTAAAGCCCATTTCAATAGATGAGGTGTATATATTTAGTACATATACCAAAGCTCATCTGTGTTGTAACTGCTACTATGCAGAAAAATTTGGAAGGATTTAACATTTTAATGACACAACTCCGCAGGCATACACTATAATTTTTTTCTATAATTGACACATAGGTGACAGCACTACGGTAATAGAAATATAAATTTAGCCACATGTATATGCCAGAGATAACCTGACAAACATACTACATTGACATTCTTGGCATGACATCATACCGGGAAACAACAGTCAGAAAATATATTGTGTACTATTGCAATATGTTTGCTTAAATTCAAAAGAGCTTCTACCGTCTGTATATGTACATTATTTTGCTACCTAAAACTACTATTCTCTTCTCTAAGTGTGTTGTATATGTACTATGGATATAAATCATATTTCTGATATATCGTAGCCTTCTTTTGATGAAGGAAACGAAATTACCCGTAGAAAATCATTAGCACTAGTAAGTAAAATATATCATAAGTTTCTTTTCAACAAGCAGTTTATTCTCCGTAGAAAATCATTAGCACTGGTAAGTAAAATATATCATAAGTTTATTTTCAACAAGCAGTTTATTCTATCTCGTAAATCTTCACAATTGATAGTGAAAATAAGGAAACACCTATCTTGAACAAAAAATCAAGCTTGCTTTTCAACTTGGTCATTTGGTAATTGTTTCTTTGTACTCTTGTTATTGTGACAAGAAAATAAAAATTTTTCAATTGACAGTACTATGCAGGAACACACAAAACCGATGGCAATAAGGTAGAACGAACTTTGTATTTCTTCCAATGATATTCCATCGATAATAAATGACTGGGTCTCGTCGCATTTTCTCTCTGGCCACCTGTCTGTTTTCCATTTTGCTATAAAACCACTTTCATGTAACGACAACATTCTACAAATAAAAAATATAGATTAAATTTCAATACAATAGTAGACGGTTATTTCGCAAAATAAATATATTTTCCATTAAATATTACGCGGTTATTACGCAAAATAAATATATTTTCAATTAAATATTAAGCGGTTATTTCGCAAAAAAAAATATAATAATTTCAATTAAAATATTAAGCGGTTATTTCTCAATAAACAACAGAATGGAAGATCACATTATTTATAAATATCATATTAAATGGAAAACAATCGGAACTATATTGGTTATGTAGTGTCTTAATTAAACCATTCTAATATGACATCATTAAAACGCTCGGGGTAAAATATTCGTCATTAAGTGTCAAACCCCTGGTAAAAACAATATAAATCTATGGCTACCGGTTATTATTTCTTAATTTGACAATAGATTTGTTAGTTGTATATTTCGCTGGCAAATTATAGCATTGTTCGAAAAAAGATTTAAGATATTTTTGTAAGAACTTTCTTATTTTGTTGTGAAAAAAAAGCTAATTGTAATTCTAAACGGATGTTGTTTGTAATCCTTCTTACAACGCAGATCAATACATGATGTACATCTATATTTAGTCGTGTCCAACACGTTTTGAATATACGAGTAACATGGAGACAACTTCCGTATCCACTCCCTGGTTTTTGATGGAGGTCGTGTTGCTCATTTGTTTAGTTTTCTGTGTTTTTGTGTATTGTTTTGTCTTCGTCTTGTCCAGTGTTGCCAGTGTCTCTGCAGTATCCATTCTTAATTGCCCCTTCGGCTTTCTCTAACGTTTGTATTTTTTAACTATTAAAATATCCAAAGAAAAGACTGATGCTAATTTCTTCGTACACACAAGGGAGATAATAATGTATCTTTGCATTAAACTAACATAGTATTATCTATCGCATCAGCAATTGCGGAAAAGATTATCGCAAAGTATTCAAATGCATGACAGAATAGACATTAAGAGAACATGATTGACATGAATATAATATATCAACTGTATCAAATACATCTAAAACAAAATGTCGGACTACAACAATCTGTGATCGGGGGATGTGGGGGGATTAGCTTCATTTGTTCCATATATGACACGGGTCGCATACTGCCAGATCCCCATAAATATTTTGCAATATTGAAATCTCTAATACAAATAAAATACTGAAATAAATCAGAATAACGCAAATTGAACCAATCACAACATGCTTGAATTTGCTAACAACATTTATTTTAAAATTAATATTTTTTTGTTATGCTACATTTTTGATAATCCATTGAAATACATAGAAAGATATCATTAAGAGGAGTTTGAATATGAGGAAGGGGTAATCATAATCCATTAATCGAAGAACAGACACAATGGCAGAACGAAAAAGGACAAAAGGACAAACAACGATCTATAAAACACTACACAGAAAACTTCAGATCGATCAACATGAACCCCACTAAAAACTGGTGGTGAACCCAGGTGCTCATGAAGAGTCTCCAATAGAACCGATGGTGAACTCAGGTGCTCATGAAGAGTAAGCAGTTCCTGCTCCAATAGAACCGGTGGTGAACTCAGGTGCTCATGACGAGTAAGCAGTTCCTGCTCCAATAGAACGGTAGTGAACTCGGGTGCTCATGAAGGGTATGCAGTTCCTGCTCCAATAACACCGGTGATGAACTCATGAAGGGTAAGCAGTTCCTGCTACAATAGAACCGGTGATGAACTCAGGTGCTCATTAAGAGTAAGCAGTTCCTGCTCCAATAGAACCGGTGATGAACTCAGGTGCTCATGAAGGCTAACCAGTTACTGTTCCAATAGAACCAGGATGAACTCATCGGCTCATGCAGGGTAAACAGTTCCTGCTCCAATAGAACCGGTGATGAACTCATGTAGTCATGACGGGTAAGCTGTTCCTGCTCCAATAGAACCGGTGATGAACTCAGGTGCTCATGAAGGCTAACCAGTTACTGTTCCAATTTAACCAGTGATGAACTCATCGGCTCATGCAGGGTAAACAGTTCCTGCTCCAATAGAACCGGTAATGAACTCAGGTGCTCATGACGGGTAAGCAGTTCCTTCTACAATAAAACCTGTGGTGAACTCGGGTACCCATGAAGAGTAAGCAGTTCCTGCTCCAATAGTGGCATCCGTCGTGTTACTCTGGATTAGATTAACGATGCACACTTTTTACAAGTCTTTTATTTTCAGAATGTTGCATTTAGATGAGTGGAAGTGGAAGTCCTCCATGATGTTCCTGTTATCAAAGTCTAACATATATTATTCATACGGAAATCGTCAAGAAAATGACATTGTGATCATATGATTTCAATATGAATATATTAATAATCGTGTTCATGAATAAACTGGTATTTATTTCTTGATACAACCTATGTATAACTAAGTATCCTCATTTCTGTTTTGGGGGTGGTCGTGGTCGTGAACTTATAGTAGTTTGGTTTACAACTACGTGTGCAAGCAGTGTCTATCACCACTAATGTTGTGAGCTCGAACCGCGTTAATAATAATAATATTCTATTCAATAAAATATCAACATTTCTATATAACATACACAATACACAATACATATAGACATATATTAAGACAAATAAAATGTATATGCATTTTTGAGTGTTGAACAATATATAGTTGACATTTTATCAGGGATAACCTAAAAAGCTCTAAAGCTTGTTTCCAATTAAGGAATACAGGACGAATGATACCATCGGGGACTCATGGTCGACACAGGGATAATAAATTAAGGTATAATATCGTTCATGGCGAGGTGTATTCGATACAACATTATGCGATAAAGTTTGTCATTGGCTTGCGACATATCGGTGGTTTTCACCGGGAACTACTGTTTCCTCCATCAATAACAATGACCTCCACGATATAACTGAAATATTGTTAAAAGTGGCATTAAACACCATACACCAACCAATCTTTCCTGTGTTGACTTTTTATCAATAACAACAATGTTTTACTTGTGGGGAAAGATGGACACTCCTTGTATTGCTTAATTTCTAATACCCACTAATATCAATGTAGATATCTAATTTCTAATACCCACTAATATCAACGTAGATATCTAATTTAGAGCGCACGACATGTCTCTGGAATAACCTTCATCAGCTACGCTCAAAGTCAAAATACTTGGAAAGCCAAATAAAAAATATTTTTGAAAGCAAAAAAGCCCATAGGACCTGACTCAGGAAGACGAACCTTTGTGGCATTTCAATAATAAATAAAACATGTCAGAAAAAAATACAGACTACAGGACGGATGATTCCATCGAGGACTCATGGTCGACACAGGGATAGTAAATTAAGATATACTAACGTTCATTACTAACGTGTCTGACACAGGGATAGTAAATTAAGGTATAATAACGTTCATTACTAACGTGTCTGACACAGGGATAGTAAATTAAGGTATAATAACGTTCATTACTAACGTGTCTGACACAGGGATAGTAAATTAAGGTATCATAACGTTAATTAATTACGTATCCTACAAAGGGGTAGTAAATTAAGGTATAATAATGTTAATTACTTACGCATCTGACACAATTCTAACAAATGGTGAATTATTACTCATGGCAAACGCAAGATAATTAGGAGCAAGCTGTTCATCTAATACAATTAAATCACAGTTGTTAGCTGTTTCAAAATCAATAGATTCGATCCGTCCTATAATGAATGCATAGTTTCCTTCCGCTACTTTTTTGTAATGTTCCTTAGTAGATATTGATAATACAGTGGGGTCGGATTTATTAAATTCAACAATTCCACGCCATACAGCAATATAAGACGGAACTGCAGATTCCTGTAAATAAAAGTATAGAATTGAATTTCAACCCCTTGTAGATAAAGGTATGGAATTGATAATTCAGAACCATGTAAATAAAGGTATAAGACAGAACTTCATACTCCTGTAAATATAAAAAAGAATACGACAGAATTGCTGATCCCTGTAAATAAAAAAGTATATGATAGAACTTTAGATCCCTGTAAATAAAGGTATCGATTGAACGGTAGATCTCTGTAAATAAAGGTATACGACAGAACTTCAGATCCATATAAAGGTATACGATTGAAATTCAGATCTCTGTAAATAAAGGGATAAGACAAAACTTTAAATAAAGGTATAAGACAGAACTTCAGTTCCTTATAGATAAAGGTACACGATTTAACTTCAGATCCCTGTGAATAAAAGTATATTATTTAACTTCAAATCTCATAGATAAAGGTATATGTTAGAAATTCAGATCCCTGTAAATAATGGTATATGGTAGAACTTCATATCCTTGTAAATAAAGGTATATGATTTAACTTCAGATCCTTGCAAATAAAGGTATATTATTTAACTTCAAATCTCTTAGATAAAAGTATATGTTAGAACTTCAGATCCTTGTAAATAAAGAGATAGGATTGACATTCTGACCCTGTGACTAGAGGTATAGGATTGAAATGCTGACCCCTGTAAATAAAGGTATAAGACAGAACTTCTGACCCTTGTAAATAAAGGTAAAAAAATGACGCTTCATATCCCAGTAAATAAAGGCATACAATTGAACTTCAGATTCCTACAAATAAAGGTTTAAAATGGAACTTCAGATCCCTGCACAAAAAGGTATAAAAACAAAATAAAAGTGTTTATTATTCAAAATTGCCACAGAGTAATAACCATATTCAAAAGATTAATGCGCTAATATTATAATTTTCGTTGCATTTTATCACTCGCTGTCGTTCGGGATAAAATATTTACGAAAATAATGTTGCCCATGTTAAAACTGGATACAAACTATGGCTTCCATGAATTATTTTTTAAGAGAAAATAGAAAGGTCAAATAAGAATGGACAATGTAAAGACACAGAGAGTATATGGGCACAAGACACAGAACAGAAGGAAAAAAAACAACAAACAAACAAGAAAATCCACCCCCCCAAACTAACAAAAAAAAAACCCGGAAAATTAACAGTATAGTAACACTGGCTCTATCCAAAACCAGTGGTAATTCACCAGGTGCCATTCTGCTATTATCATTTTCAAAGCATTTAAATATATCATATCATAACTACCTATCTTTGATATAAGTAATAACAAATTTAATTTTAGAGTGTTCAGGACTACCACATGCAAAAAAAAGAAAAAAAAAACATATATCCAAGCTCTTTCCATAACAGATTTGAGATCTTTCAAACTATTGGTGGCGAAAAATAAATGTAAACATAAACATAAAAAATACAGTGCATTTCATAATCCAACAGGCACAGTCTTGGTGACCCGAACGATTCGCAAAGGCAGAGTTAGTACCATGCAATGAGGAGCAGAACACAATCAACAACGTTTCAACCTATAGCCAAACACACCTTAGGCCATCTCATTCATATCAACTATTCATAAGAAGGATCCTTTCGTAAGAAATATGTGAAGATGTAATCAGACGCCGTAAATCGAGGAAGAAAAAAACAATTCAATAACCAAACGAAAAAGGACTTAAAGACAAACAATGGTCTACAAAACACTACAGAGACAACTAAAGATTGAGCAACACGAACACGACGGGGGTGAACTCAGGTGCTCCAGAATAGTTCCTTTCCGACTAGTAGCGCTCGATCATGTCTTTTTATTAGTTGTGTATACCTTGAAAACTGTCTCATATACGCTATTGCCTAGCGTTCCCCATTTGTATTCTGTTTGCTCCACCATTTCTGCAACAGTGGTAAATGGTAATTTCTGTTTACTTATAGCTAACGTTGCTGTAAGATTCCCACTATAAACTGCTATTGCTATTATACAAAATATCCACCAACTGCTGATAATTGTTCTTCCGGCTTGGGATGTAGGAAGGTTCTTTCCACCTGAAACAATGTAAATACATCCTAGAAATCAGTAAATCAGATCATTGCAGAAACACTTATTACTAGGTGGTTAATATCATTGAGAATAAAGGAATATAAAATTATGGTCCGCTGATTCTCTGCTAAGTATACAGCATTCATTAAGGAGTAAGACCAAATACTAGCTGTCTCGAAATCATGATAATTATACATGGGTGGAAGGAATATTGATTTGTGGACTGTGGTGTCAGCGAGCAAGTACTATGAAAAATTTTAACTCAGGGTGTTACTCACAGGCATTATAATCATTTCATTAACAATTATTGCCATCACATAGTTCAAACATTATCAACTTGGCGTAGAACAACGAAAACTAATTCAAAACTAAAACGTTTAGTTACAATACTCTCAGTTCGTTCATTTGCCCAATCGTGGTATTTAATGAGACAAACCTTGTGCTAGAAGTGCTCCATACATATACCAGAATGTATTGCAGATACTAGTCAATAATCCTCTACCAGATATATTATCATATTTAGGGTGCCATCTTTCCACCAACAAGAAGATGACAGAAACAACAAGTAGACTGATCCCTATCAACAATAATACTGAATCACTGTATGGATCCAGTAAAGTTCGCCATTTACTGACACTTGGTTTTGCATAAACGACAGCCGTGTAGTCAAAGACAAATGGATATGTAAAGTCCAGCACTGACTCTCGTTTCCCGTTAATGGTGAGAGACGAAGCAACAAGGTCTGCGTGCTGAAAAAGAAGAAACACTTTCCAGACAATATGTTTATGTTTCACTTATGTTATTTGTATTTATTTAGGTAATCAACACGATTTCTATTTCATATGATGTTCGTATCGTTTAAAGGTAACACGAGGAGTGTCACATTTGGAACAGGAACTGTTAACCATTCCGGAACGGCTGAGTTCATCCCCTGGTTTTAGTAGGGTTCGCGTTCCTCGATCTTTAGTTTTCAATGTAGTGTTTTTTTTAGGTCGTTGTTTGTCATTTTGTTCTTTTTCTTTTGGCCGTTGTATTGTCTATCCTTCCATTTACAGATTCTTGTTACTTCTTTGGTATCTTCATACTTTTCTTCCACCTTAAGCAATTGACAAGAAAAATAAATACGACATATGGCGTTGGAAATCCGATGACTGGCTTGGGACAGTCACAACAATGTGGCGGAGTAAAACCGGTTAATGGAATATATTGTATCTTAGTGTTAATCCTGTCTATTAATCATACATATACACAATGTTTATTATAGCCTAGTGTTAATCTGGTCCATTAAATATATATGTGTATTGTTTTAAGTATGATTCCGTTCCAGTAAATCTAAATATAGATATAGAAAAATCGTTAATTATCTGATTTCGAGAGCACAATGCCTTTCTTGAATAACCTTTATGTTTTGTGTTTTGTGTCTATGCTTTGTTTGTCGTTGTCATGTGTCTTGGATCCAATATTACAAGTGTATCTGGACTCTCCATTCTGTATTATCAACCCGGTTTCCGCCAATGTTTCTTGATCAGTAACGCTCATATTCAACAGATTTTGACATTGAATTTGTCTTTGGGAACAAGTAGGTTAAAGATTTCCCAGTTTTCCGTTTGTTTACTGATTTTGTGTTTAGTGATTTATGAGTTTTGCCTTTCCCTTTGTAAGATTGCTCGGTGTTCGGTAATTTTGTTATTACCCTTATCCAAAAACGTTTCAGGCAATACATATCAGTTCTGTCTGTCATTGATACTCTATATGTAATAGTTCTTTTCTGTTTTAGATCTTATTACTATGTAGTATTAGTGCATACAGTCAATCCTGCCTAAGTGGTCACCTCTGTAAAACAGCCACCTGTATTAAAAGGTCACCATTTTCGTGTCCTGTCATAGAAAATTGCATTTCAATTGAACTTCTTTTAAGAGGCCACCTGTCTTAAAAGGCCTTTTTTTTATCCCAAATATGACCTCTTAATACAGGTTTGACATTATTCCATTATTAACTATTTATGTTTGTTGTAAAATATGAACTCATAATAATCAAAAATAAACATATCATACGATAGAAATATACAATACATTGCTAACAGATTTAATTTTAAATATTACTTACCCCTTTTTCAATCATACCAACCATACCCGTCCAAGATCCATTCGATAATTCGCTACCAAACGCGTTATCAGGGGTAAGAAAAATTTCGTACCTAAAACATACATTTATCTAAATATTGCTTGAACAAATTTCATAAATTACTCACCTCGCTTCAATTTTTCCTTCCCTTGCTTAATATGATAGAGGACTTTTTGCTTAACTTCGAGTGAGCAGTATTCTAACGAAACAAGTGCCACTGTAATGGGCATAAGGACAGAAATCTATATTACCACAGGAAGAGAATATCATGGAGAGGGTCTGATTATCTTACCTTGCAACGGATCTCATCCAACCACACTTTACAACAGTAACATGACCGGCACCCCTGGTGGAGCAGGAACTATTTACCCTTCCGCAGCACCAGAGTCCATCCCTGGAATCGATGGATCTACATTGAGCAATCTTTGGTTTTCTGTGTAGTATTTTGTAATCATTCTTTGTCCTTTTTTCTTTGGCCATTAGTTTAAACATATTTATTCATTTGAGAAACAGACTATAATAAAACTCAGATATAAAATGACACACTAAGATTCGGAAACAAACTAACTATGACTTATACTAATCCGTCTCTTTTTATGGACATTGTATTATCTGTTTTTCCTAGCTACGCCTTCTGATTACTCATTTGGTATCTTCAAACCTTTCTTACAAACTTAGTGCCCAATAGGAAGAAGTGGAATTTGTCTTCAACTTTAAATGGGAGTGGCAGTCCATATACACCGTACACCACTAATTGCATAAATATTAGAGAATACCGCAGGTGCAATCAAAAATGGACAATCCAGAGAAACCGGTAACAAAGGGTATACAAGACACAGGACGAAGACAAAACAAAAACACGACGTAATATGTGTTGTACACCACAATACACAAACAAACACTACCAACGTAAATAAGTCACGAACCCTTCTATAAATAACTGGAGGTAAAGATCATCGTTTTTTATGAGGAAATCGTAACATGTAATGCTCGGATCTTAGGACATGTCACGTTTTGATTCGTCCCGCAATATTAATTTGCGAACGCCGATTTGGAAGCGGAGAACCCCTGGGGGTTAAACGTATGATAATATATTACTAGTTATACACTTACACACATTATATAAGCAATAACGAAGTTATCTATTCACTGTTATTAATCAAAAGTTGAAGAAGAAAAATATTAAGAGTGTTTGAATATAAGGAATATCGACTGGATATATTTTGTTGAGGGGAACAGATGAACCAAAATTAAAGTGCGATACAGGATGGGTGCCATGTGTGAAGCAGGTAAATCCTACCATTTCAAGCGCCTGTTATTTTTCTTGTTTTCTTATTAAATTGTATATTGTCCTATATTTTTAATTTCTTTTGTTTTTAATTTTTTTTTACTGGTTTTCAATTGTGTTTCGTGATCTTACATTTATCTTGTATTGCCTACAATAGTATTTTATGCTTCACTTGTTTTGTTTTGCTTGTCTGGAACTTAAATGTCTATTTCCTGCCAAAAATATCATTTAATTGGTTGAATATGTATTCGGTTAAAGGGGAAAGAAATAAAACGCAAGATGTGTGTTTATTTAATATAATGGATGAAACCAAATATTTTAGGAGTTTCTGTATTTCTAAATAAACAATAGCATAGTCGCACAGACGGTTGAAAAGTATTGTGGAATTCTGGTATTGAAGTGCACAAAAATTACATTATTCTAAGTCCTTTTCTGGGTTCCTATACCAAATAACATTTGCTAACGACACAAATTCTAAAATTGCCGAAGATAGCAAAATTCTTGAATCACAACCTTTTCACCCATATATATTTGAATGAAAAAAAAACCAAACAATATTTTAAATGGGTTGCTAATGATCGGACAATCGATTGATGTTATACTGAAAAAGGAAAAATTCAGATGTTATTTCGGCAATCAAATGTTGAACAATTGTTAGTTTCCCTATCAAATAATCTGGATCGGAATTATAAGGAAGTAAGCCCATATTGTCTGACCTATCCATTAAAACCCAGTAATTTCACTAGTTGATAATGTGTATTGTTGTGATAATCGATGCTCGGCATCACGATGAATATCATCAATATGACAGCTGCCTTACAGGCGGGAAATTCATAACATTTGATATCAACATACCCAATTAATAGCTTTGTTGTGAATGTTTAGTCATAAAACGTGTTTAATTACTTTTTTAATTGGTAATTAAGTTAAGTTTATATAACATTACATTGTGATTTAGTTTCCTTCCCCTTTAATAGTCATATACAAAGGTAATTAAAGGTAATTTGGATATTTTCCCCTTGATCTCACTGAACAATATTGCCAATAGCAACGAACTGACTCTGATATTGAAAATTATCAGTCAGTGTGACGTAACACACATTATGACGTTACCAATAAATACAATAACGACAGTTTTGAAGGTATCGACATACAATATCACTAATATAATTATCGGCCTCGCTGTGATATTAATGACAATGTTTGCCTTGACCTTCAAAACTGACGTTATTCTATATATATTTAATTGAAATTTGTACTCACGTAAAATTCAGACGTTGTGCTATCTCATTAAGTATATCAAAACACAGCCCAGTGTAATTACCATCATCTTCAAATATTGTGTAACTTCCCCACTTTAATTAGAAATAATATGTTTTGTTATTTGCTTTACACTATGTCACACATACATACATAATAAATTCGAGTAATAAATAAAGGAACAACCGTTTTAATGGTTTTTTCAAGGTAGGACAATACGTACATTCTGTATAATAGCGTTGTTTTGGCTCACATGTTTACACTCATCAATTTTTAGTGGGAATATCATTCACATATTTTGATGTCCATACAATTTCTATGTCACATCGGTTGCGTCATCTTGAATACTAGGACGGATGTTTGACTTACCATCGGGTTTGTAACTATAGTAATTGACGGTAGTAATATCCTTCCAGAACACCCGAATTCACTCCCGATTCTCGTGATTGGATCTGTCTTGCTCAATCATTATTTTTATGTGTATTGTTTGTAGATCACAGTTTGTCCTTCTCATTTGGACATTGTATTGTCTGTTCTTCGATTTACCGCTTCTAAAGCCTTTCTTGTGACGTTGTGTATTAATTCATAGCTTTAACCAATAAATCACATATGATAAAAGTCACCTTATTGAAATTTAGAACCAAATCGTATTCCGAAAACGGGCTTTGCTGCTATCATCAGAATTTAACTTAACGTTGATCATGTTGAAGAAAGGTGCGTTTTATATACTGTGGTGAAATATTCTAAAGATGAACGACAGATGAAAATGCATATTAATCACAGTGTTGTATTTTTTTCTTTCTTTATTTCATTTCATTACAAACAATTGTTCTCGCTTTGAAGTGTTTATCTTTATATGAATTTGTGTTGTCAATATTACTCGTAATTTTTGTTACGTGTTGAGACAGTTTATCCATTGATTTTGGTTGTTTAACAGTTTAGATGAAACACATTAAAAAAAAAGAGTTAGCATAGAGACGGGCATATAAAAAATAATGAACTAGTAAAATCTCGAATACATGTACCTCTAATGTTGTAGCACGGATCATTCTACCGTTAAAACCATATTCTGCGTTAGGATATATAGTCTCTTGAAAACTTGAATCTCCAGAAGAATTAATGATTCCAATCTGTGACCATCCTCGACCTGTTGACGTCCACATTAATGTTCGCAGTGTAAAGTCAGTCCTGTTACAATTTGTCTCTGCCTATTGTTACAATGAAGATATTAAAAGTATAATACTGGATATAAATGTCAATTTGGTGATTCATGTTAAATTTTATGAAATGGGATTTATAAGTTACAGGACAAGATTCGCATGTTTGCACGACGGGTGCCACTAGTGGGACAGGAGCTGTTTACCCTTCCGGAGCACCAAAGTTTAGTGAGATTATTGTTACTCGATCTTTAGTTTTATGTGTATGTTTTGTACATGGTTGTTTGTCCATTTGCCATTTTGTCCTTCGACTGACGGATTTTGGTTCCCCTTTGATATCTTCAAAATTTTCTTGCAATAAATAGTGATATTATCATCCATTTAAACGCGTTTACCTTTTCAAGTTCACATTTTCACATCTTCTGAAACGGCTTAAAATCAGAGCTGTCACTTACTTCCCTTTACTGATATGTCGCAGCTTGAAAGATCTGATGAAATCATATAACTCTACATTAAAGTACGCTAAAAGATATTTGTCCGAATCTTTCCATGATATCACATGCATACACTCCAATCCAGTCTATCATCATTGTACAAATCAACCTCCCTCGGACCGTAACCGATTTTGACTATCCTGTTTATGCCCTTGGCTTTAAGACTTTTGATAATTTGGTATCTACGTTTGTATTACATTTACATATATGTACTTGTTAAAAATGTTGTTATAGTGACAACCGGAACCTTTTAACCGTAATGGAAGCGGGAGGTTTGGCGCCGTAATATCTGATTCAACCCACCATGTTTTTGGAAATGCCTGTACCAAGTCAGTACCATTGCGGTTTTACCAGTTTTCTGGTTGTTGACCGATTTGGTCTGTTGACTTATGAGTTTTGTCTTTCCCTTTGGAAGATTGCTTGGTGTTCTGTAATTTTGTTATTACCCTTATTGGTCGATACCTCTGCTGGTCGCCTATTAGTACCCAAGGGTATCATCCACTAAGTAGTTAGTGCTTATAGTTTATTAGATAGATGTTGGCTATCCTGTTTAGGCCCTTTGGGGTCTTTGCTCCCAAAGACTTTTATATTATTTAGCCTACCATTGTTTTGAATATGAACGTACGTAATGAAAGTAATTCCATATACGCCTCATGTACATACAAATGGATATCTATGTTTTTATTCAAGCGTAAATCATTGATATCGTATGCTAAAAGTTCAAATGTATTCATTTAAAGGGATATTAAAGCTCATTTTGGTAATTTTTTTATATCTCATGAAAACTTGCAATTGGTTCAATAAATGATATTTATGAAACATTAACCCGGTTTTTATCAATGAACTTTGTAAAAGTGATATAATTCGTTGATAATTCTGTCATATCTTGCGGTCTTTGCCTTGAATTGAATTTTTGCTTCCTGGACAAAAATTAATTTCGACCCTTTTAAGTGATATTTTAACGATATTAGGGATTATATGGGCGTGCAAAGTATTTTTGAAACAACCTTCGTCACGAGTTGAAAAAATATATGTTAAAATGAGCTTTACTATCCCTTTAACTAAACACTGTTTTCACAATATATGTTCATCCCCGGTTTTTAGTGGGGCTCGTGTTACTCGATCTTTAGTTTTATGTGTATGCTTTGTAGGTCGTTGTTTGTCCTTTTGTCCTTTTTCTTTTTGTCATTGTTTTGTCTGTTCTTCTTCGATATACGGTTTCTGATTACCCCTTTGGTATCTTCAAACTCTTCTTATACAGATCAAGGTTTACATTATCTCATTATAATTGAAATAACTGTATTGTATTTTCAGCATTGGCGGTATCAATCTTGATGTTACTGTTGTGCATATCCATATAACTACCTACCCTATATGTCACTAGGTAATCTAAATTTGCAACTATAAAAACTAGCGATTGACGTCAACAACGCAGAAAACACAATAATAAAATACTAATGGCAGTCAAACCAACAATGCTTGAAATGATGTTCTATTGATAAATTATAACTGTAAATCACTGAAAAGAACCAAAATTATATTTCAGGTGTCAAAATGGTAGTTTTCTTAAATTCCGTTGCCTTGTGCAAATATTGGGATTAGATATTTTGCTTCACATTCATTTCGCGTATCATTATCATTACGAGTTGTGTACTAAAATGCATTGGGCTAAACAACCATTGTCTTCACATAATTATTTAAAACCACCATGAATATTTAGCTGGCATATGTACACAATCATAATATCCTGAAAACCAATCAGAATAATAGAACACATGTCAAAGGAAGAAACTTATTATTACATGCTATAGTCGTAGTCGTGATCGTATGGTAGTTGGGATCACAACTACCTATGCAATCAGTGTCTATCACCACTGACGTTGTGAGTTCGAGTCCATTCGATGATGTAGTTTACTCGATACAACATTATGTGATAAAGTGTGTCAGTAACTTGTGACAGGTCGATAGTTTTCTATGGGTACTTCGGACTCCAACACCAATAAAACTGACTGCCACGATATAACTCAAATATTGTTGAAGGATGTCGCTAAACTCCATAACCTTAACCCTACATACCATGTATTCCTCTTCAGGTGGCGATACTAAGTTCATAAACAGAACGTTATCTATGTGTAATGAATTCAGGTCTTTCTGGTCAAATTCTGAATAGCTAACAATTATCCATTTTGATATATGCTGTATTCTCATCTGGCCTTGAACATAAGAGTCCTGGAAATTATTGCTCTGTTAACAGATGAGAAATAAAAGACAATATATACATGTATACTATAACATCAATATATTTACTTTTTACTTTTTTACATGTAGACATAACACTAGTTTAACCCCGCCACGTTTTATTGAAGTGCCTGTACCAAGAAATTGAACGGTCATATATATGTGTTAGGAATATCGAATTTGCCTCTATTTCCACGATTTTTGGATTAGATGTTGGAATTATTCTGACAGTGAGGTATTTTTTCTCTTCATTTTATTACACGAAAAGTAATTTGTGTTTATCAAGGTGGCCATCTTGAATTTCAAAATGACGTCATTTGAATAAGGGTCTCTGCCGAAATTGACACTATCTGGCGTGATAATTTTAGTTGTAATGGGTTTTAACATTTTCATATGTTATGAAATCAATGTTAATAATACCATAAAGTGTATTGTAATATTCATGGCATATTTAATGCTGATAAAAGATAGGAAAATGTTGAAAAAAAAAGTAAATTATTTTCTACAAGTTTCATTTAAGAGTTATTTATGTCAACAACAGCTTTTCTTTTACAATATGTTAGCGCAAACTATCAAAAAGAATATGTATGTGCCATATGACGTGTTTGAAATCAATTTTGGAGTCACAATCTACCAAAAATGGGCAATTTTTGGATTTTTGACTTTTTCCAGATTTCCTTTTCTTTTCTTTTTAGAATCAAACTGCCTCTGATTATATGAAATTTGCAGGTGTCACCAAAAAGAACAATGTATTAGCTAACGTATGACCACGTGAGTTTTATTATTTCATCAGACAAATCCTGTCAAAAATCAAAAATATTACCCCTTCCCCTACTAATTTGAGCAAATTCTACGGACATTTGAAAAAATTACACTCTAATCGCTCCAACAGAACACTATTACGGTATAAATTGGTTGTCACTAGATACAATGGACATAATTTACATAATCTTGCTTCTTGAATGTCCAATTTTGTAGTCACAATCTAATTAAAATTGACAATTTTGGATTTTCAGATTTTTTCAGTTTTTCTTAAAAGGACTAGGGACTACATTTTTTATAAGGGCCAAAATCGGCCCCACCTTGGAAGAATGGGCATGTTCCTAAAAAAGTGGTAGTAAACATGTTAAACTAACTTCGACCTGTAGACCCATTTTCTGAGACGAATGGTGCGATGACCATAACATATTGCTCGAAATCAAATCCTTGTCAGTTAACCTTACTGTGCTCAGCCATTCATATTCACACTTTAAGCTTGCAGTAAGGCATTCATGACTTTGAATGCCAACAAATTGAATCGTGCTGCCAGGAGGGTTCGGTTTACTCTTCAGATAAGCTGGTTTCATATTGGTGTATTCATCTGGAAGCTCAGGGATTTGGTTAATTGTTGGTTTATCAGTTTTAAATATCATAACATCGCGCTCAACACCATCATTTTCGTCAGCAGGATGTTGAAAGATTGATATACCTGTCCCATGATAAGAAGATTTTGATGTTATAGAACTTGGATTGTGATCAGTATTGTCGACAGCGGCTGTTGTAAGCACAACATGACGTAACTTCGGAGGATATACAACACCTTTGGAGACAAAACGTTCAACCGCTCCTTCCCCAAGCTGTGTAGAAATTTCAAGAACTCGATTGTACGAAATACATAAACCATACTGGAAAAGAATATCAATGAGCTGCTTTTTTTTTCTTTCTAGTTTTGGCATAAATGAGCAACCCCAGATAAACACTAAATGGAGTCTCACCCTCAAGAGAATGTCGCTGTTGCACTGTCCTTTTGTTGATATTTGGATGGTAGTTAAACATTAACAATTGTGCAATGGTCAAGTCAGACTTGCATCTATCATTTTCTAACTGGGACTTTATATGAGGACCATGTTCTATCATTTTCACAAGGTGAAGCAAAGACGAGGTATGCTTGGTTGAATTTCGTCTGCTGAAAATGATCCCGTGAACTTTGATTTATGCTTCTGCAAGTCTTCTCTTCATATTTCAGATGTCTTTACCATGTGGATAGTGTCACTATAGTCACATGTTAACGCAATTGTCGGCCCGATATCTTTTTCAGATATTAAAAACAAATCTCTGCATTAAGTATGCGCTTTCAAACCATGAATTTTATTAAGTAATTTTTCTTTCAGACGGGTAGTATGAATTGGCAAGGACTTCAACGCAAGTTGCGAAAGTCTTTCCTGATACATGGATACCAGATCTGCAAGACGAAAAACCACTGATTCCGTAGAATTCCTTTGTGTCTCAAAAATATATGACACTAATTCGGCTAGAGCAATATTCTTAATATTACTTTCACCCTCTTGCCTCATAGCGGCTCTCGCTCTATTGTAAAGTGCCGCCAGGCAAGTTTGATGGTATTTGAACTATTGTGCAATAACGTCTCCAGCACTTAATTTTGCTAGCAACTGTTCATCTTGGAGAGTTGCACAATCTCGTAACCTTTGATCAAGTTTCATAGTCATTGCCTCCCTCAAATCAGACATTGGAGAATGTTTATCACACAGAGAATATTGAAACATGTCAACACGAATACTTGTTGAGCTTTCTGGAAGGTCCATACTTCTCCTGAAGAATTTTGGAGATTCTTCTAAGCTTGTTGAGGGAACTTGTGACATTACACGTTTTTGTACTCGTAAATGTTTGGTGTTATTAAATTTTATTCGGCAACTGTTGTGGTATTTGGCATTGTTGCCAATCAGAGTTGCATCAATTCCTGTACCATCAACTAAGCGTCGAATATTCATTGGAATAGACAACGCATTTCCGTCATGAAACAATGGAATATTTTTGGCTAGCATCTGGTATCCTTCTGCAGATGATATAAAAGATTCAATAGTGTCTCCCTGACACAAACAACATTGAAACCAATAAGTGTCCCAAATACCTGTTGAGACAGATGAAAGACGAATTCTTTTCGCCATTTTGAAATAACAAATTAATATAAAATCAAATTCAACACAACACAATTCCTTAAAAAATGAGATTTCAATACAGAACTCTATCACAAATAATCAGACTTAAAACAAATAGATATCATGCTGGGGGATTATCCTTTTACGACCTATAACTGCACTTTATTGTATGGGATTCGTCTGAATTCAGCATCATGGTCGAATACCTATGTTCACCCCGATCGTTCATCCAATATCATTTAACTCCCATGCGATCTGTACACCATCCGAAGGAACAAGGCCCCATCTCCTTAACTCGGCTATCCCGCATTGGCACATCCTTTCAGGTTCGACTTTATGGAATTAAAAGGGGCAGCCATAAAGTATTTGGGAGCACTTTGAACAAAAGCTAATACTGAACCCCATGCCGAGATTATCGGCAGTGATTTATACCAGTGTGCCCTGGTAGTGCAAAATAAATCACTCTTTTCATATTTTTTATCTGTTATAAAGGTTGGTTTTAGTAAAATAATAAAATATATTGAAATAAATGTAACTGAATAATATATTTAATGCAACAAAAATATAATTTACATTAGTATATGTGCAATGTGCACATACATAAGATGTGGATTGCGAATTTCTTCTGCAAGAGACAGTCTTGTAATTTGGCCGCCATCTTGAAAAATGGCCGACTTCCGGGTGGCCAGGCACTGATATTGTTTCTATATTATGAACTAAATAACATATGTGCAAAGTGTGGTGCTTGTATCACAAAGTGAACGATTTTGCTAAATGTCGGTGTTAAGAAGCTCTACTACTATATATTACTTACCGTATCTATCTTTGGCTAAATAGTAACAAAATCAGTCATTAATGACATTCGATGTCATTTTTTCGTAAATTAGATTTTTTTTGTGGGGAGGGAGGGGAAGGGCACATTTTGTCAAAATGTTATTAACCTCTTGGGGTGTAATATTATTTCAGACATTTACAAGTATCAAACATTCGAAATTTACTTTTTTTCAACCAGAGGAGATATTTGAAGATACCAGAGTGGTAATCAGAAGCCGTAAATCAAAGAAGGATAAACAATGCAATGGTTGAGAGAAAGGGGACAAATATGATGTACAAAATATTACACAGAAAACTATAGATCGAACAACACGAATCCCACTACGGATTCTGATTACCCCTTTGGTATCTATAAACTCTTCTTGGCACTAATTATTACTCACAATATTTGATTTTCTTTTAAGCTTGTTTTACATTATCTTAATCAAACGTGAAATGTACCTCATTAAAAGGTAAACCTGCTGTAAGTTCAAATATGTCTGTGGCATTGATATGTAATGGAAAGTAACTGCTATATTTGCCTATCAGTTTGGTCCGAAAAATACTTTTTATCATTAAAAAAATACATACTGATTTAAGCACTGCTAGACATGGTTGAATATGACAAATCATTGTTATATTCAAGGTACCATCCAATACATCTTCATGCAAGTTTTTCATTATCAGGCTAAGTTCTGTTTCGTTGTAAGAGTCTATGTTATATGTTGTAAATAATACACCTTCATCTGATAAAACCAACGTGATATGGGTCGCTATGACAGCTGCAAGTAAGAAAAAATATAGAATACTACAAAATAGTGTTAGACATATGTGAATAAATAATGATATGATTTATCATTAAAATAGTAAATATACAACCTTGATCAAGCCGAAACAACATAAATGAAACCGGAAGTGACGAATTTAAAAAAAACACCGGAAGTGAGACTATGCAGTACACCCGGCGTTTATAATGACGACAAAGAACATTTTACGACGATATAGTGTTACATATGATAATACTTTCATTGACATGTGAAAAGCATAAAAGTACATTAGAAAACAGTCATAAGGTAAAGGTACCTCAAAATAAGTAATGAACCGAACAAATCACCCGGCTAAAATTATCTCATAGTTAAAACTTATGAATTAACTCAGAATAGAAACAAAATATATGGATGGTTAAACCACTTAATCGTAGTTGACTACTTATTGATGACGTAAATATATGAAATAAAAACACACACCACAAATGTGCTAGATAAAAAATGATATTGAACATCGATTTACAATTATGTGGTATTTACAGTTGACATAATGATAATAATAGTAATACATCATTAGTGTTGCCAGTGGTTTCGAGATGTAAGGAAACGTAGAGGTTATGCTTGCTGGAGTGTGGTTGATTTTTTTTTTACGCTGACTTTCTCTAAAAAGAATTTGCACGCATTTTAACGCTACATTCTGTAATATTCTAGCTATGTAATTGCTACATTTGATGGAGGTGAAGGAAATTCTAGTTCCTGGATAGAATCACTGAAATACAAGAAATCACTGACGAACTTTATCACTTAATATTGTATTAAGTGCACATTATCATACGTGATAATCTAGGCCACAACTTCAGTAGGGGGAGGGGGTATGGCATTTAGCGCACTTTCATCAATATTGCAGCTATGTTGTGGCGACCAATACCCTGCGAAACCCACCGAACTGTCACAAGTCTCTGACAAATTATATCACATAAGGTAACGTTGTATCGAGTACATCTCGTCATGAGTGGGATTCGAACTCATAACATTAGTGGTGCTAGGCACTGATTGCATAGGTAGATGTAAATCCAACTACCATACGATCACTGCAACGACAATCCCAAGGCAAAATAGTATATACCTTCGTGTAGAACAGCAATAAAAGCACTGTTCCTTTACATTATTTTAACTTGTGTCTAAATGTAAGATTGAATAGTTTCTCATTTTCAATTACAGCCATATCCTTTCTTACTAATTGAATAAATAGATTCAATACACCTGCTCTTATGATCAGATATAAATCACTGGTATATTGCTTTTAAACTATGCATTAAATGCTAAAAATAACAATTCTCTGATATCTTCGATTTCTTTTGTTCTCTAGTCTTTGATATTTGTTCAGATCAGTCAAGCTTATGAGGATCCGAGAATTTGTTGAACACTTGTATTGACAATATTTGAACTAGTTAATATTGTAAAAACCAATAATTATTTTACTCGAAAACTGAATACAATTTAACTAAGATATTATATCACAAAATAACTATTATTGACTAGCTACGACATGTATGTCAGTGACTTGCGGCAGGTCGGTGGTTTTCTCCGAGTCCTTCGGTTACCCCAACCAATAAAACTGACAGCCACGATATAACTGAAATATTGTTGAAAGTGGCGTTCAACACCATTAACCGAATGAATCGCAGGATTGACCCTGGTTGCACTTTTAACTTTCTTATCATTCAAGAAATCGAGGTCTGATCTCATCTCCGGTTTGAGTGGGAGTGTGTATCACACAATCTTCTGTTATTGTATGTTATAAAGTTTGTTTGTCCGGTGGCCGGTTGTTGTATATACGGATTGTGTTATTTTATACTGCTCTACTTGGTATTGTTTTATGAGTAACGTAAGGATTCGCTGATTTATCTTTTAAGATTGTAATCTTTCACTATTCCTTTGAAATTATCACATATTCAATCGACTTTAATAATTACATAGAGCTCAACAAAAGCAATCATTTAATAAAGTTCTTTAAAGAAGTCGATATTTTTTTCCTGTCATTCAATGCAACGATATTACTATTAAAAGTAAACAGAAAAAAACTCAATGAACAGCAAATATACAGTCAAACCTGCCTATGAGTCACACCTCTATTAAGCGGTCACCTGTGTTAAAAGGTCACCTTTTTCTTGTCCTGTCAAAACATTTCATATGAATTTAACCTATTTTAAGAGGTCACCTGTGTTATAAGGTCATTTTTCTATCGAAAAAACTGTTTTAGAATTTTTTAGTGACCTAAAATTATTCTCTACTTTAAATATGATAATTTTTCTACAACATGGTGTATGACACGCCTATCTTGGTTGCCAATTATCTACGTCAGAGCTCATTATATAATCCAACTTGAAATACACAAAAACACCTCATATTTTTTTCGGCTATACCGATCCAGCAGTGAATTTAAAGAAATCAATAAAATCGCCTGTAAAAAATACACGAGATATTTTCTTGTTTTGAATGTGTGAAATATCAATATTAGTATAATAAAGTCCACAAATTTGTTGTCAATAGCGTAAATCTAAATAAATACAACCAAGGATTTCAAGTTTATCTTTGGATATTTCGATTGACCAATCAGAGTGCTCCATCCTATTCACTGCTGGATCGGTATAGCCGAAAAAATATGAGGTGTTTTGTGTATTTCAATGAGTAGATAGTAAGAAAATATATATATGAAACGAGTGCCTGTGTGTTCGGGTTATCGATTGAGCAGTCTTGTATATGCGTGTTCGGGCCATCGATTGAGCGGTCTTGTATATGTGTGTTCGGGCTATCGATTGAGCAGTCTTGTATATGTGTGTTAGGGCTATCGATTGAGCAGTCCTGTATATGTGTGTTCGGGCTATCTATTGAACGGTCTTGCATATGTGTGTTTGGGCTATCGATTGAGCGGTCTTGTATATGTGTGTTTGGGCTATCGATTGAGCAGTCTGGTATATGTGTGTTCGGGCTATCGATTGAGCAGTCTGGTATATGTGCGTTCGGGCTATCGATTGAGCAGTCTTGTATATGTGTGTTCGGACTATCGATTGAGCAGTCTTGTATATGTGTGTTCGGGCTGTTGATTTTGCCTCTGTTTCTATGATTTTTATGTTATATTTTGGAATTGTTTCGACTATGTGGTAGGTTTCTCTTTTTTTCTTCTTTTTTTCCATTTTTTTTTTACTCTTCAATCTGACTTACTGTCTTCATTTGATACATGAATAGCATTTACCAGATTTGCTATCGTACATAAGTACAATTTCCCGCCATCCTACATGACGTAGAACAGAAACAACTAGGTTTTCTTCCGTGGGAGTTGTATAATATCCCATATTTGGCTCGGATGATACTGGACACGGAAGAAAAAGTGGATCATCACTCAAAGTATGGAAATAGAGTAAAGTCTGGTTGTCGTAGAATTCGATCTTTTCAATCTGGTAATGTGATGAATATTGTAAAATTACATTACTGGTGTTCTCAGTATAACATGTTGACATATTATGTGATAACACTTGGACTGAAATAAAAATAAAACATAGAAACGTCAAATAAGATAATTAGGTGCTCATATTCTGGAAAATATCATTTTTTTTTTTAAATATCAATTATTTTATTCAAATCAGTTCATAGGGCAATGCCATTAATATAAGAACAGTTTAACGATATCGTAAAGCATAGAGGAGACAGACAACACAATGGAAAAAGAAAAAAAAAACCAGCAATTACTGCCATCTTATTACAAACAACCCTTCTCTTACTGACAAGTATTGATGTTTGATGTTTTGATCATAAGCTACTGTACTTGTATATATTATATATAGTTTAATCAGTTCATTTCTTTATGCTTTCTCTAAATATAGGATATGCACTGACAGTTTGAGAAAATAAAAATATAATTATTTTCTACTGAACAAACAAAATTGTAATTACACAGTACAATGTAAATACATATTGTCTATTAATATTATATATCTATTGATATAATCAATATATATGGATGAAACTCAGCGTGTTGGTCTAGTACAAAGCGGACCTCAGCATCATCTCATTGAGAATTAACTTGTTCTCGCCATGATACAGCTGAAAATTGCTGAATTGGCGTTAAACAACAATCACTCACTCACTATATATGGCATCTTCGCTAGACAAGGGTTACGATCCGGTTAAGATGTATGTATGGATGCTGATATTTAAGTGACAAAGGCTATTGTTTTTGCAGAAAATAATGCTTCTGGAAATAAAATGTTTCTGATCGTCCAGATATATACGAGGTTTGACATTTTACACGCATTGAAAGCACTTGCATGACTGCATCATTTCACAAAGATGGGAGATTTACAACCATAATGTTAGTTTAGTCATGCTGCTTTTTTAATTGAAGTTCCTGCTGTATCCCATGGTGTATGGTGTTTAATGCACCTTTCAACAATATTTCAGTTTTATCGTGGAGGTCAGTTTTATTAGTGGAGGAAACTGGAGTACCCGCAGAAAACCACAGACCTGCCAAAGGTCACTGACAAACTTTTAAGGATACATTTTGTTTTCATATGGATTGAAATAAAGTATAAAATAAATGATAAAATGTTTTTATTGCATGCCATGGAAGTGAGCGATCATATATTTATATGTGAATTAAAAATATTTTATGCCCACAAAAATATTACAGCTATAGGGATAGACCACAAGTTATGATAACATGTATATGTGTGCCATGGGTATCGATCTTGCCCTAGTCTACGATTTCCGATTCTATTATGCAACTGTTCTGACAGTGTCGTATTTTATGTTTTTCATTATATCACTCTTGTTTGACTAATGAAAAGTTACCTTAACTGATTTCGGCTATCCTGTGTAAGCCCTTAAATGTTTTTACGCATCTAGTCAAGACTCATCATGAGTAAAAACGACATGTCCGTTGTTTTTCGCAGAATAAAGTAGATAATTTAAAACAATAGGACACATTAAATATATTGAATGAATGAGTGTGTGAGTGGTTGTTGCTTAACACCAACTCATTAATTTTTCAGCTATGCCATGGCGAGAACAAATTAATTATCAATGAGATGATGATGAGGTCCGCTTTGTACTAGACCAACACGCTTAGTTTGATTTTTATAGTATTTGCTCACAGTCCGCGGATAGACATTGCGCACCACTCAGCCACATTATCCTAATTCCGAACCAACCAGTCTTTGTTCTTTCTCCTTAATGGTTCGTGTCTAGCGGAGAAGCAACAAATGACAATCTTAGAGTCGTTGGTTTGACCCGATCGGGGTTCGAACTCACAAAATACCGCACTCGGAGCGAGCACAATAACCATTACACCACCGATGTGGTTTATTGAATAAATGATTTTGATTTATTTCAGCTATATCATGGCGACCAGTTTTAGTGGTGGAGGAAGCCGGAGTACCCGGAGAGAACCACCGACCATGAACAAGCAATTGGTAAGCTTTATCACTTGCGGTTGCGAGTCGAGTGCACCTTTTTTTGTAATTTACAAAGCCGGTCGCGAACCCACGCCGTATTGGTGATAGGCTTGTATGAGTTGTTAGATAGTCTCTGACTCTCCCGCTGCGCAAATATCTTCATATAAAGCTAGTCCACACCTTTAGTACCAACAGAATTTAAAAAAAGTTAAATCAATTACACGTCTTTATTCAGACACATTATAGGTGGCGGGGTTAAGCTATTTTTATAGGCCCAAACCTTCATGCGTCGTTAAAATATTTATCAAAAGGTATGCTATACCACTTGTACCGTTATAATATTTTTTTAAATGTTAAATCAATTACATGTCTTTATTTTAGACAAACTTACCCATCTTCACTAATGAATACCAGTGTATATCTTGTAATTCAAATGAAGTGTTGCCACTTTTGAATGTTTTTATGGAACCCACTGGCATCGTGAGATAAAACACTTTATGGTTACTTAAAATTACTGAAAAAAATAATTATTTAATGCATGGTTATCGTGGTTGTAAAAGACATAAGTCCTAGAGGTAACACCGGGGGTATAGTGCATGTTTCTTACACGTAAAGACAACTTTGAGCACCGCTAAATGAACAACAAAGAGAGGATATTGGTTTCTCATTTCAGGGCACAATTTTTCGATACTGTTCATTATATCGTGCTTACCGTGTAACAAATAAAATCACGATGGCTGATTAAGGCCATGCTAGAAAAAAAAAATTGTTCCCTCAGCATAATATCTTGTTCCCACGACATATTATATTATTCACCCAATATATTATTTTGTTCCCACAAGAAATATACTTTGTTCCCACAAGAAAGATATTTTGTTCACTCAAAATGTTATTCTGTTCCCAAAACATATCATACTGGGACAGGCACACACAAATATGGCTGGGTTAAACAAGATTAGTGAGAGTTGATGTCTACACCTATACAAACACCGCACCACAGACAAGAGACAGATACAAAACTAAAGGAGACCAGCAAGCAGAAAGTACCGAGCATGTGAGAGTGTCTGCTGTCTGTGGTGTTCTACTTGATACATTAGTTGTCTTTTCTGTCTGATTTTTATACTATATCCCTAATATGTTTATGTTCGTTCTACCCTTGGTTAGGGTGATGTGGGAGGGTTGAGATCTCACAAAACTGGTTCATCCCCGCCACACATACCTGTAGATGTCCAAATGCAGGAGCCTCATATACACCAAGTGAATCACAATTGCAATTTTGAACAACAATAGTTATTTATCAATATAATGTATTAATTTGAAATTCGGTATCTTGATATTGATATTCTGCACCAATTTTGAGGTCTGTTTAGCCAAACTTTTAAAACAAAGATTCCATGGAAAACAAGAATAATTTATTGACTAAATAACGTGTACTAACATGTGTATTTTACTAACATAAGCCTTATTTTTTAATCACAATGATTCGACTGACACTGCTGACAGGTTCCGCTTGCATTTGAACCCACTTCAAGTCTTGTCTCAACGTTTACTATTACAACAAGAGGCTCACAAGAGCTTTTATCGCTCACCTGAACCATGTTTCTTAGACTGTCTCATAAACCCCTATATTATACTATATTCACCGGTTGCCGCTATCTTGGATCGGACCCTGACTTGCAAGACACAATTTTGAAAGGGGACCACCCAAGGACTATTGTGACCAAGCTTGATTCCAGTTGGCTAGGTGGTTTCAGAGAAGATCTTTGAATGTGTTTCTCCAGAGGGTTCAATGTCAATTTGGCGGTCATGTTGGTTTGGACCTAGACCTGCTGGACGCAATTTTGAAAGGGGACCTTCTAAGGACCATTGTGACCAATTTTGGTACTAGTTGACCCTGTACTTTGTACGGAGAAGATCTTAAAATGTGTTTCCACATAAGGTCTTATATTAAACTGCAAAATGTAAGTTCCCCGATGGCAGTCATCCTGGGTCGGACCCAGACCTGCCGGACACAATTCTGAAAAGGGATCATCCAAGAACCATTATGACCAAGGACTATTGCGATCAATTTTGGTTCCAGTTGGCCAGGTGGTTTCAGAGGAGAAGATTTTTTAATGTGTTTCCCCAGTGTCCTATGTTAAACTAAGTTATCCGCTGGCGCACATATTGGATCGGACCCGGAACTGCTGGACACAATCTTTAAAGGGGATCATTCAAGAACCACTACGACCAAATTTATTTCCAATTGACCGAGTAGTTTCTGAAGAGAAGATCTTTGAATGTATTTCCCATAGGGTCCAATGTGAAACTACCGTTGGAGGACATCATGGATGTGATTCGGATCTGCTGGACACAATTTTTAAAGGGGACCACCCAAGGACTAGGGTGAGTGACGAATTTTGGTTCTCATTGGTCCCGTGGTTTCAGAGGAGAAGGTATTTGAATGAAAAGTTAACGATAGACGGACGGACAAAAGGACGACGGACGCCAAAATAATAAATTGAGGGAAAAAGATAGTATGTTGTGGGAACAAAATACCGGTAATATATTGATGGAACAAGATAATATGTTGTGGGAACAAAATACCGGTAATATATTGATGGAACAAGATAATATGTTGTGGGAACAAAATACCGGTAACCTATTGATGGAACAAGATAATATGTTGTGGGAACAAAATACCGGTAATATATTGATGGAACAAGATAATATGTTGTGGGAACAAAATACCGGTAATATATTGACGGAACAAGATAATATGTTGTGGGAACAAAATACCGGTAATATATTGACGGAACAAGATAATATGTTGTGGGAACAAAATAACGGTAATATATTGATGGAACAAGATAATATGTTGTGGGAACAAAATAATATATTGAGGGAACAATATGATTATGTTGGGGGAACAAAATAATATATTCATGGAACAAGATAATATGTTGTGGGAACAAAATATCTTTATGGTGGGAACAAAATATAAGTTATTGGAACAAGATATTATATTGACAATTGAGGGGACCAAATATTTTTTTTTCTCGCATGGCCTTAATCAGTCACCGTATAAAATGGTCATCGCGCTTGAAAACATCTAAAGATGTGCTTTACATTTAATTTTGGTACAATTTATACGAGAGGAAGTCTACATATACATGTAAATAACTTTGATCTAACATTGTTGTGGTAGCACTCGTTAGACTAGTGCATAAATAATATATGTTCCTTTGAACATACTGAATGTAGAAAATAATCATTATATATCCTATTCGAATGTATGATTTGTGAATTTAAAATGACAGTTTTTTTTATGCGATCAGTTCCTATCACTATCACCACTAACGTTGTGAGTTCGAATTCCGCTCATGGCGCGGTGTACTCGATACAACATTATGTGATATAATTTTTCAGTGACTTACGACGAGTATGTGGTTTTTTCCGGGTTAGTCCGGCCCGGTTTCCTCCACCATATAACTGAAATATTGTTGATATTGACGTTAAACATACATAACCCTAACCTTTAAAATTTACGTGTTTTCTTTGTTTCGTTTTTGTTTACAATTCGAACGGGCAAAACAATAATGATAAACGTCCACGCCATTGATTTGTTTATTGACAGGTAAAATGCAGTGACACGGAATCTAGAAACTTGTTATTACCTTTATTTGACAGTGTCTGTAGTTGAAATTATTTTCCATTTCTTATGAACAATAGTCATACTAATAATCATCATAGCTATCTACTATAGCTTAGTCTATACACATACACGTTTGATTCCAATTCAAGACATTTATAATTCTTATATTGGTATAAGCTTGTTTTTAAGGGTGAATCGTTGTCTGCAAATAGATGGCAGAAACGAGTAATGTGCAGTTAGAATTCACACTTTTATCCCACTTAAATTTAAAAATGAGCCAAGGTTATTTATTGTATTGTGTACATCACTGATTGTGAGCTCGAATCCTGATAAGGGTGAAGAGTACAACATCATGTGATAAAGTTCACTTTTATCACTGACTTGAGGCAGGTCGGTGGTTTTCTCTGGGTACCTCGGATTCCTTCACCAATAAAGCTTATCGCCACGATATGACTGAAATATTTTTCAAATAATTATCAAATTTAATTTAGCTCAAGACATTCCCCAATAAAAGCACTATTTACAAAAAAAATAAAAAATTAAAAATAAATATAAATTTACTTACCACTTGAATTATATATCTCACCGCAATTTATCAACATAAGACCTTCATAACACGTGAATAAGAACATTGTTTTATAAAAAGTATCCTTGTATTTCATCACTGTAATACGTCTATTACAGCCGTTAATAATAAACAAATAAGATGAAATATAAACAATACTACACCGTCAGAATAGAATGTAATATGATTTCTCAGATAATTTCTTTCTCAAATATCTATAATCATAATAACGAACGCTGTATTTATTAAAAAAAAGATACTTATTTCACTATTTTGAGTGAATCATTGATTTGATATTGTTTTCCCTAATAAATCATTATTTTCTGTAATATTTTCATCATTCCGTCAATATCATTGTTTATGTTCAAAATCGTTCCTCAATCGAACATTAAGTGTTTATCAATAAGACTTCAACACGTTTATCATTATTGGAACAGCTCACCAGGTGTGCAGTTAATCTATATATTTATTATATTAAAAAAAAACACAATATAAAGTCCACAAGAACACAGCTCTGGTCGTTGAAACAGCTCACCAGGTGCGCAGTTAATTTATATATTCATTATATTTAAATAAACACATTATAAAGTCCACAAAACCAAAACTGTGGTCGCTGAAAGAGCTCGCCAGGTATGCAGCTAACCTATTGTATTTATTATATTTAAAACAAAAACAATATAAAGTCCATAAAAACACAGCTCTGGTCACTGAAAGAGCTCGCCAGGTGTGCAGCTAACCTATTATATTTAAAACAAAAACAATATAAAGTCCAAAAAACACACCTCTGATCGCTGAAAGAGCTCGCCAGGTGTGCAGCTAACCTATTATATTCATTATATTTAAAACAAAAACAATATAAAGTGCATAAAAACACAGCTCTGGTCGCTGAAACAGCTCGCCAGGTGTGCAGCTAACCTATTACATTTGTTATATATAAAAAAAGGCAATATAAAGTCAACAAAAACACACCTCTGGTTGTTGCAATAATCTGTACAACTACAAATTGTACTATAATACCTCCAGCAATGTTACTGTAAATGCGACCTCTAATGTCACTAATATCGTGCTGGTACCTATTTTGACGCGGACCAGAAATGACGCACCGAGATGCATTCGGGTTTTATTTATGCACCGCAAAACCTATGACCTCAGAGGTTTGAGGTGTCTTCACGTTGACGGCAGTGTTCGCTGTTGTATCCCACAACATGTGGAAATCACCCATAAACAAGGTTAGAAATCATCTAGTTTTGTTATCCATATAAAACCGACATTTTTCCTTACGTCCAAACGATCGTTTACTAAAATAAACCCACGATTGGCCTAAAACACTTCAAAGTGTTGTAAAAAGTTTCCGTCTCCTGACAGGCAGGTTTGGCATATTAGGTCACTCGACTGTCATGTGGTGAGCATTACGTACTAAAAAAAATATTCACTGTCAAAGTGTGACAATCGCTTATATGATTTTCAATGAATATATCGAAATATGGCAAACAGGAATTAAGAACTGTTTAAATAAATCTTTTCTTTGGGGCAATTAAGAACTAATGAATAGAACTGAAAATTATTTTAATACAGCTATGACATTTTCACTGATCAGTATTTAAAATATATCATGTTAAACATGTCTAAAATACCGAATTAATAGATTTTACCATAATGTAACTTACTAGAAATAAAATGGACGTTCATTACGGACAGTGCTGTTGGATTTCACATTTAAGTTGTTAATTTGGATGTTGTTGTTTGAATTTTACAACTTAGGACATTCGTCAAAGACAGTAGTTTCGAATGGAAGCATTTTTCGATTAGCAAGGTAAGCTGTAGTGATAATATATTGATAGAATAGGAGTGCGCCATTTCCGGTCCCTGAACAAAATGAAAACACATTATCTGTGTACCAAGAAAACGTTGAAAATGGCATGCAAACAAAATGATTATTAATCATATTGCAAATTAAATCGATTGAAAAGAATACATTCTTTATTTTTATGCAGAAATGTTAAATCAATAGTCTTTCGTCAAACGGTAGCAAACAATTATCTGCTTAGGTGCGTCATTACTGGTTCCACGGGGATTTATGTCGTTGTATGAAGCTCATATAGTAGACCGTTGTTACAGGTAGCTATACTAATGAACTGATTTAGAATTAATTTGATCCATTTTTGTGAGATGGTGTCTTTGAACAAATTTTGTACAATAATACCCCAGCAATGCATTGTAAAAACGGCCTCTAATTTCAGTTATACATGTAGACCACTGTGAGAGGCCGACGTTACATGCCGTTTTACTGATGAACGAGTTTAAAAGAAAGTTGACCAATTTTTGTGACAGGGTTAATATCTGTAAACTTATTTTGTACAGTAATACCACCAGTAATGGTAATTGCAAAAGCGACTTCTAATTTCAGTTATATACCGTCGTGAGAGGCCGATGTTCAAATAAACAAGCTTAAAATTAAACTTACCCATTTTTGTGACAAGGATAACATCTGTGCCCAAACCATACTAAATTAAAAAATTGCATAAGCACGTTCACAAATTAAACAATTTACGGCCTCCTGCGACTTGGGTCGTAGTCAAAAGACATACATTTCTGCGTAGAGCGAGTGAGTGATTGTTGGTTTACGCCAAAATAAGCAAATTATCAGCTGTGTCATGCCAAAAACAAGTTGCATTTGAAGAGGTGATAATGATGTCCGATTTGTACTAGACCAGCATTTGTTTTATAGTGCAAGCTCACTGGAACAACAGTTCTCGAGCAGACAAGTCGCTTCACTTAGGGCACATTATCCTCATTCAGAGCCAATCAGTCTTTCCTCTTTCTCCTATATGCTGCAGGCTTAGCAGTAAAATAAATCAAACATAGATTTTGTTTTGACCCGATCGTGGCTCGAACCCACGAACTTATCACACTCGAAGCGAACACGTTAAAAAACCCAAACGTTATTAAACACCTGTCTTATCTCCAAGACAAATATGTTGTTGCTCCTGCATACAAGGCCCCTAACAATATGTTTGTGACTAAATCACATTACATGGACTACTTGATAAAGGAATTAGGTATCGATAATCCACTTGGCAACCCCATATATACCCCGACAGCACTTACGAAAGAGTAAATCTTGGACAATCAAAGGTCTATTTTGTATTCCTTTGGAATTTCATCCAAAGATGAAGAACTGGATCTTCCGTCACTCTACTGGATTCCTCATTTACAACAAGTGTCCTTAAAACAGCATTAAATTGCTGGGTCTGCCAAATGCTTCAAGAAACCTCTTCCCAAATTATTAACATCCATTCTGTCAGTGGTCAAAACCTGACTTACTGTGACACTAGCTACTAAAGTGGTGGTATTGATTCTGAAAATTCTAAAGATTCGCTAGAGTACGTAGAATCAATGTCCCTTCTCTACTCAACTATTCCCCACTCACAACTGTAAGACATGTTAAAAAAATTGGTCTAACAGTGTTTCATAGAAAAGAATGTTTACCGTGGATACAAATACATTGTCATAGGAAGGGACAAATCTTATTTTGTTCAAAAACAACCACTCTGATTCTCCCAAATGTTGAAACTGATATTATCAAAATACTTGAAATTTTGCTTGGTATCATATTTGCCATGTTTGGTGGGAGTGTTTTCAACAGACAGTCGGCATTCCTATGGATGATAACTGTGCTCTGACTTGTTACATTATTCTTACGAGGCAGACTACAATTAGGGGCTCCTGAAGAAAAACGAAAGGAATCTAGCCCACTCCTTTATTTTCATGGTCCGCTATATAAATAATATCATTTCACTATATAATTGTTTGCTTGGTGATTGGTTAATCGCATCTATCCCATTGAACTTTAAAAAAAGGATACCACAGATACAGCTAGGTATTGTTCCATACCTTGGCCACAACCTCAAATTGACGACGAGGGCCGGAGAACTAAACTTTACGACAAAAGATACGATTTAAATTATTCCATTGTGAACTTTCCATATATATTTATCAACATTCCAGCAGCACCTCCATATGGATTATATATATCTCAGTTGATACGATATTCCAGAGCTTGTGGTTCCTATCAGGATTTCCTTGATAGCTGTTAACAACGAAGCTACTGAATCAAGGATTCCTCTTGGTTAATTTGAAGTCATGACTTCGAAATATTTACGATCGCCACCATGACTTTGTTGACTCGTTATGTAATATCTGTATCACAAATGACCATATGTTCCACTTGTCGTACATACTTCCCGGTACGTTCCTCATTCATGACTTATCACCGGGTTTGTAACAAGATTAACATGAGGGGTGCTACTAGTGGAGCAGGATTTTAGTGGGGTTCTGTAACTAGATCTTTAGTTTTATATGTATGCTTTGTAGATCGTAGTTTGATCTTTTGTCCTTTTTTCTTTTGACCATTGTGTTGTCTGTCCTTCGATTTACTACTTCTGGTTACCCCTTTTGGTATCTTCAAACTATTCTTATGCAAGAGTTATGACCCCTTTTGGGTGTGTATTTCTACATATTGTTCATACTGAAATGTTCGGAAGTTTTATGTTTCAATCTTATTTCAACCACACATGTCTGGATTCTTCTAATATGCACACATTTTTTGCAATCTTAAATACCGATTTTGTTTTCTCTCTTTTCACGGACAATCTTATTCCATAGCTCCTGTATATTATCCTATGAAGTGTATTAAAGAAAGATAACTATTTCAAAAATAAGAAAAGGAGGTTAATATTTCTACTTTCCAAACATAGTAAATTATTTATTACAGTCATGCTCACAACACTGTCGAAATCAATCACATTCTGATTTAAATAATATTTTGAATACGTCATGCTCAATTTACATCTGAAACAACATCTCGCCCCCGATTTTTAGTGGGGTTCGTGTTACTCGATCTTTAGTTTTATGTGTATGTTTTGTAGATCGTTGTTTGCCATTTTGTACTTTTTATATTGGCCGTTGTGTTGTCTGTTTATCTTCGATATACGAATTATGAGTACCCCTTTGGGTATCTTCAAACCCTTCTTAACATCAGTTCCAGTTGAACTTTAGCTTAGCCAATGAAAACGCCGATAAAAAAGTTTTTAGTGCGAGTTATGGAACAGACAGTCATGGAAAGGTCCGACAGTATACTGAATTTCAGTCAAGCGAAATATTTCATCATATTTTGTCATATAGAAACTGAGTGTAGCATCTTTAATAAAGCTAAGGATAAAATTGAATGCAGACACTGAGTTTACCCCTGGTTTTTAGTGGGGTTCGTGTTACTAGATCTTTAGTTTTTAGTGGGGTTCGTGTTACTAGATCTTTAGTTTTTAGTGGGGTTCGTGTTACTAGATCTTTAGTTTTTAGTGGGGTTCGTGTTACTAGATCTTTAGTTTTTAGTGGGGTTCGTGTTACTAGATCTTTAGTTTTATGTGTATGTATTGTATATCGTTCTTTGTACTTTTGTTCTTTTTCTTTCTATCATTGTTTTGTCTGTTCTTCTTTACTTTATAATGATTTTATTGTCAATATATATACAATTGGATTGGGAACAAGTTTTTACAACTTACTAATCTCTCTCCATACAAATACATTGATAGCATAAACAAAACAAATCAAATGACAGCAAATGTACAGGCTGTAACAATTATAATTAGTAAGTTAAACATAATAATGTCAAATAAAAGTATACATATTAAATATTGTTTTATTATTTAACAGAAAAAAGGGGGATGGGGTAAAAACTACCAAATTGTGTTGAGATAATATCACGGTTAGGGAAAATTTATTATTAAATCTACAAGTTTGTCGAATAAATTTATGCACTGATTTGAACAATAAAGTATTCAATTCAAAAAAATGAATAGCATCCTCAAATAAATGACCACATACACAACGTGGATCATTCTTCAAATTTACTCTATATCAATCGGCATTAAGACCACTATATATATGTCTTAGCTTAGTATGTATTATGTTAGTTTTCTGTTCTTCGATATACGGATTCTGATTACCCGTTGTGCATTAGAAACTTCTGAAAGCTATCTTTTTATGTGTATACTCTGTATTTACACGACGGGTGATATTAGTGTAACAGGAACTGCTCAACCTTGAGTAGCATCTACGTTCACACAATGGTGTTTAATGTTGTTCGTGTTGCTGAATATTCAGATTTTTACGCCATTTTTTTTTTTTTTTAGATCTTTTTGTTCCTTTTCTTTCGGTCATTATGTTGTGACGACTAGATGAAACAACATGAAATAAGGTAGCAATACAAAATACAATCATCCAATTAATTTATTAGCTCGACTTTTCGAGAAAAAAAAAGTCAAGCTATTGTCGTCAGTCCATTTCTTAAAAACTATCAAAGGTATCCATTTGAAACTTGGAATACTTGTTTACTATCAAAAGAGGAACCAATATCCAGAGTTATCTGCCCTTGTTTCGACATAGTACATAGAAATTAGGGATATTTTTTTAGTATGATTAAAATTTCTCAATAACTATCAAAGCTATTAACTTAAAACTCAATACACTTGTATAAAGTGTTGCCCACAATCTGTTGACAAGACCAGACAACTCCATCCAGCATTTTATTTGAGTTATTCACCCTTTTAGACTTAAAATTTCTTAAAAAAATACAATTTCTCAATAATTATGATAGGCAGTGAAATGAAACTCGACATACCTGTTCATTATCAAATGGGAAACCCATTACAACATGGCAGGTGACCCTGTGATTTGTATATCCAGAGTTATCTGCCTTTGTCTTGACATAGTACATAGAAATTTGGGATATTGTTTTAGTATAATTAAAATTTCTCAATAACTATTAAAGATATTAACTTGAAACTAAATACACTTGTAGAAAGTGTTGACACCGTTCTGTTGACAAGAGAAGACAACCCTATCCAGCATTTTATTTGAGTTATTTCCCTTTTTTACTTGCATTTGTTTTCTAAAAGTACAATTTTCTCAATATAATCTATTATAGGTATTAAAATGAAACCCAACATACCTGTTCACTATCAAAAGGGGGAACACATTACAAAAGGGTAATCCCTCATTCCCAACATACAACCCCATCCCCCCAAAAAATGTTTATTTTTATTTGTTTTTAATTTTTATTTCATATGCACTAAAATAGTGTTACAAGAAAAGATTATACCCCCACCCCACACCACACCCAAAATTGTTTTTGTGGGAAACACTTCTGATTATATTTATCAATCTTGCAAACATATTTGCTTATATGACCATCATAGTTAGAAGTATGTATAACTGTAAATTGTTGGCAGTTTAATATCAGATACGAAAAAGTCGAGTGTCCAGCACCCGTGGGCGGTGCTCTTGTTTAAACATATTATAAATATTCATTAGTGTAAAGCTATTTTGCAATATGATAACTATTCATTAGTGTAGAGCTATTTTGCAATATGATAGCTATTCATTAGAGGGCCCGTGTGGCTCAATGAGTCAGATAGTTGGATTACCTAACAACTCATACAAGTCTATCACCAATACGGCGTGGGTTCGCGCCCGGCTTTGTAAATTACAAAAAGGGTGCACTCGACTCGCAACCGATAATTTTTACCAGTTGCTTGCCCATGGTCGCTGGTTTTCTTCGGGTACTCCGGCTTCTTCCACCACTAAAACTGGTCGCCATGATATAGCTGAAATATTGCTGAAAGTGGCGTTAAACACCAAAAATCAAATCAAATCACTATTCATTAGTGTAAATATATTTTACATATGATAAACATTCATTAGTGTACAGCTATTTTGCATATTATAAACATGCATTAGTGTAAAAGTATTTTACATATGAGAAATCATCATTAGTGTAAAGCTATTTTACCATGAACAATATATATTCTTTTAAAGGGGAATTAGCTACGATGTTGACAAATATTTTTTTTATGTTTTTAAAATTGGTAAATAGCTTTAAAGTTATGAAACAAAGGTAAATATTTCTCATTAAACAGCTTATCGAACCACTTTTCGCCTTTTGAGAACGAAAATTACCATCGATTACTTATTTCCTTGCAAGCAAATAATTTAACCTCGCTTTTTCCGTATGCAGTTGACCTTTCTAGTGACAGGTAAAAACGAATAATTTGTATTTTGTAGCTTATTAACTGCAAACTTGTATGGTTCTTTGGCCATAATTAACACTGACTAAAAGCAAATGAAAAAAAAAAAAGAAAACGTTAGTGTTGTGCTGATTTAATGACGATTCAACAAACTCCGTAAACAATTAATGAGATGGCGTCCATTTCTTGATCGATCTTAAAACATAATCAGTTGCACGATTTTTCCTCGATGCGAGTACATTTCATAAAATTTATATACACACACGCACGTTTTATTAAGACATCAATCATATCTGATAGTTTTTATGGGTAACAAAATTTACGATTTAGCAGATAATGCCCCTTTAAGTTTTGTCAGTCATTGCACAATGTGCCAAATTCTGGGTGAATTATACTTGTAAGCATTCCCTGTCAATGATGGTTGAACGGATATCAATGTAACTGTGACGACAATATGACATGGGATGGGATAAGGTAAAAATATAGCATGCAAACACCTAATAAATTTATATTATTAAAATAAAATGTTTAAACAGTGATGATCAACAAATCCATTAATATCTAAAAACTTCCAATCACTTCTCATCTTAACTAATTGTACATCCCACGACATATGATGTTGAAAATCCATATCATGACGTGGGACAGATACACAACTGTGGTGGGGTTAAGCCGATTAATAAGTTCCCTCATCTCTTTATAACTGGTTCTCTAACGACAATGATGAGAAAACCTGTACAGATTTACTTCCCCTCAAAAAGACCACATACTATCATAAATGACAAGATAAACATGGACAGTACAAAAGCAGAGTTAATGAATGCCGGTAGTTAACTGACTACTAGCTAGCAGGGTTAATGAATAATTGTAGTTAACTGACTACTAGCTAACAGGGTTAATAAATACTTATAATTAACTGACTACTAGCTAGCAGGGTTAATGAATGGCCGTAGTTAACTGACTACTAGCTAGCAGGGTTAATGAATACTGGTAGTTAATTGACTAATAGCTAGCAGGGTTAATGAATGCTTGTAGTTAACTGACTACTAGCTAGGAGGGTTAATGAATGGCCGTAGTTAACTGACTACTAGCTAGCAGGGTTAATGAATACTGGTAGTTAATTGACTAATAGCTAGCAGGGTTAATGAATAACGGTAGTTAACTGACTACTAGCTAGGAGGGTTAATGAATAATGGTAGTTAACTGACTACTAGCCAGCAGGGTTAATGAATGCCGTAGGTAACGGACTACTAGCTTGCAGAGTTAATACATACTGGTAGTTAACTGACTACTAGCTAGGAGGATTAATGAATGCTCGTAGTTAGCTGACTACTAGCTAGCAGGGTTAATGAATGCTCCTAGTTTACTGATTACTACCTAGCGAGGTTAATGAATGTTCGCAGGTAACCGACTTCCAGCTAGGAGAGTAGAATATGTCGGTTAAAGACCAATCATATTTGAACTTAAAAGTATTTAAGTTGATGATAATATTCAGAAGCTAAATTTTCATAAAATAGTTTATTCCATTTTCCAAATGTTTCAACTGGCCATGCACCCTTTCGCAGTGGACATTTATTTCACAATGGGTGAAACATTTGTTGCACACATAGCAACATGTTGTTATAATTAACAGTATTGACGTTAGTTTCGCTGTTTCATTCGGAAATACATTTCCACTTAATAAAACTGCAGCTGAAACGTCTAGAAAATGGAATCAAATTTATATACTTTATATGTACATATATATATTTTGGAGAGAAAAAAAATGTCTGTTATGTGAGGCAGATTAGTGGATTTCGCAGGTCCACCGGTTTCATTCATCTCAAAAATGATCGTCACGGTTAATTAAATTAATTGTTGAAGTTGGCATTGCGCAATAGTATTTCTTGTACCCCTCACCTCTCTACAAACATATAATGTGTGTGTATTCCGCATGATAAAGCAGTTGTTAATGCTTACTGAAAATCAACACTGTATATAAAAGCAGATGTCTTTGTGTTGGCAACAAGCAACTGCCTAGTTTGCCTGTCATAATACAGTGCCCTTGGTTTATCCAATCTATCTGCTGTCGACAATGTTCTGTGCTCCTTACAATCAGGAGATATTACGATGACATTGGTTGAATTGGTACCGACCACATAAACGTTTCCATAATAATCTACTACGATAGAACATGGTGCTTTTAAAACAGATGTATCTGTAAATTTCCAACATATGGTGCCTTTGATATCACAGCACAGAATTTCGTTAAGCTTCGAATCGGTGTAGTACAACCTGTCATTGAATGAGGTTATACGAGGCCATATATCAGCGGTGAAGTTCACGATTTCAACAATACGCTCATCCTTCAAATCCAATTTTCTTAAGCCTTTACCAACGGAACAGAACACTAACATCCCGTTTGTTGAAGTAATACCACTACATGTTGTATTAGTATTGATACATTTCAGGGTTTTTCCGGTGCTAAGATCAACAAGCTCGATAAACTTGCTAGAACGCGATATTACAGCGGCAGTGTTCTGGTTGATACATGCAACATCCATTCCACTCGTTATTTTTAGGCAAATTGTGCAGTCTGTTGATCCATCGGCATTGAGTATTAGCAGATATGTCGGATGAAAGTTAAGAAATAGCATCTTACCGCCAGTTAGAATGGAACAGCCTGTTATATCATTACCATCAATGGTCAACTTATGCTTTAGTTTTAAACATATATTACTAATATATCTTGAAGGTCCACCAGCCACTATCATCTGCGCTTGTTTATCTTTTCTTCTTACTAAGGTAATATCACATGGTGTGATAGAGGTAGTCACATCGCCAAAACGGTGTACATCGGTAGTTAAAGTCTTCAGCGTTTGGTTAATCTTACAATGTAGCATTCTTTTAGACAGCCTTTTATCGTCTATCAATGATTGTACAAACTGCTCATTCTTAGTTATTTCAGCTTCAATTTGCTTCAAACCTAGAAAAGTTTGAAGGTCTGTCGCGTGTGATTATATATTTTGTAAATTGTCCTGGCATTCAAGGATTTCTTTTTCTTTTTCTGCCAAGGTAGCCACCAATTCCATTATCTGACCCTTTGATTTATCTCCTGCCTCCTGTAATTTGGTCAAAAGCTCTTTTTCCAATTTATCAAGGTAGCCATTGATGGCAAGCCTGGTCTGATTGATTTCTTTTTCAATGCCTGCCTTGGTTTCAGTTAACATATCCAGATTATCTTGTCCTGATGCAATAATTGTTTTGATATTCTTGGTCAAGTCATCTAACAAATGTTCCATTTCCTGGACAGGACTTGAGTTTTTTACGTTATCTACAACGTCTTCAAGTGGAACTAGATCTTTGCAATTTTTGTGGCATGTAAATACGCATTTTCGGCAGCATACGTTTTCATGTTCCTTACAATACGTTTGGTACTTTTCGCGGTGTTCATCACAGAGCGGATTAATTCCGACAATAAAGGAAGGTAATTTCTGGTATTCACCAATAGTTATTGTGACGTGGTCTCGTGTTGCTTTGGCAAGGCTATGATATTCTTTGCAATCAGTACAAAAACCTTCATCACATTCAGAGCACCAGACTGTTGATGATTTAGTGATGTGACGCAGACTGCAAATATTACATGCAACTGTAGAAGTCGCCATTTTGAAAGTTCCTTAAAAAAACAGAATATTTTTAGCCAAAGTTTAATATGACTGTAATATTTTTTGGAGGGAGTACACACAATGTTTTGCATGGATTGATGTTTTTTTCTGTAAACATGTTTTGATTTTATTATTGATTGATTGATGGATTGATTGATTAATTGCAATAATGTTAGCACTATTTCAGCTTTATTCGTGAAGATTGAAAGCTCTTTGATTGATTGATTGATTGATTGATTGATTGATTGATTGATTGACTGATTGATTGATTGATTGATTGATTGCTATGTCAGCTTTATTCGTGCAGATAGAATGCTTTTTGAATATTTGTTTCACAGATCACCAACGGATTTATGTGTAGTTCATGTTGCTCAATCGTCAGTTTTTTCTCGTTCCTTATCTCCATTCAATGCTTATCACCGGTTTGTAACACTCCACTTACTAATCATGAGCAGCATCTGAGTACACACGTCGTTCTTAGTGGGGTTCATGTTACTCGATCTTAGTTTTCTGTGTAGTGTTTTGTAGATTGTTGTTGTTTCCCCTTTTTTCATTTGGCCACTGTATTACCAGTCCCTCAATTTACAGCTTTCAATGCCCTCTTTGGTATCTTTAAACCTTTTTTACAAGCTATGAATAGTTTCGGTAAAGAGGAAACATGTCAATCAGAGGTTCAAATGTTTCTTTTGATCCAATTTACACATCTGACCAGCAATTTAGACTGAGGATGGTTTATTAGCACACTAATGTATGGGAGTCTATGTGCTTTACATGTATCATTGCATTGGCACATCAAACTAAATTAACACCGCCCCTCTTTGTTGAAGTGCCTGTACCAAGCCACGAAATTGGCTAGTAATGTACATATTTGCTAGGCATATTAATTTTTCATCTGTTTCTACAATAGATTGGGATTTGTAATTGTCCCGACAGTGCGGTATTTATTTTTACAATATATTGCAAATGGCACTTCTGAGATGAACATAACCGTAACAGGATTTGGTATAATTAAACAATGTTGAGATTACAATTATTTAAGGAATATTTGAAATTGTTTTGGTTTGGGTCTGTTTACGCTTAATAAGCCGTGAAGCGGTTTATGAAAAGCGTAGACTGATCCAAACCAGGTTATGCAAGTATAACCTGTTCAACAATTTCAAATATTCCTTATAATTTAATTTTTACAACAAAATTTTATGATTCTTCGAATTTAATCACGATTATTTCATGTGACTATTTGAATTTGTCGCTGTTGGGTAAACACGTTGGTGACGTCACAATACCAACCCAGGTTACCGAGTATAACCAAAATTTTCTCCAAGAGGATTAGCCAATTAGATTGAAATATTCAAATCAAATTAAATTATAAAAGTTTGTTTACATGGGTAAATTGGTTTTGTTTTACGCCATGCAACTATGAAATGTACAGTGAAGTACCCTTTCACATATTGCATTAGTAATGCACAACGTGTAGGCATATAATCGTATATACATCCGAGTGTACACTTCCGTAGACATAACAGACAACGGGCTATATGATGGCCTCTGTTAGTCAAGCTCCCAGACATAATTTACTGATCTTTCCACACTTTAACAATACCATCCCCATAATATATGTATTTACATGTTTGAATAACTGTTCATTTTGGAAAATGCTGTTAACCCATTGAATGTATGTTGCTTATGGTATGAGCCATTGAAAGGTCAATAACTAGGTTATTTACTTTCTAACTATCCTAATCTAGAGGACGCGCTTATTTTGTGTAAAGGAATTACTGACGATTCACGAATACATTATCAATGTGCGAGACTTAAATTTGGAAATAAAAATGTAATAAAAACGTAGATACATTTGTATCTAGTTTAGTTTACACAACGTGTTAACTCTATTCTCCAATATCTTGACATACAATGTAACCATGGAAACGGGGAAACGGTTATGAACGAAGTAATGAAAACGTAGATATCAAATTAAGTACGCGTTTCTTGAATAACCTTCATCAGGTAAGCTCAAGATCGAACGTAAATTAAAGTATTAGGAGTAATAAAACCAAAGGGTCTAAAGATGATAGCCACAATCGGCCAAGAGATCACCTATACCAGAGGAAGAATAACTTTTGTTTTATTGATAATTACATTATTCAGAAATTGTAAATTCCAATCATAAATATATCTAATAAACCATGTCAGTGACTAAGCACTGACTACTGGGCGGAGGATACCCTCGAGGACCTTCGATTGTCGATCAGCAGAGGTATCGACACAGTGATAGTTATAAAAACGTAGATATCAATTTAATGTGCTCGTGGTTGAACGGCGGGTACGTTTATAGTAGGGCTATATCTAATCTAAGGTGTTCACAAATTGTTGTACGTAAGATAACTTGTGGCCTATAGATTAATTTTTTGTGTAGAGGATTTACTGAAGATTTTCAAATAAATTATCATGGTGCGAGACTTAAATGTGGAAATACAAATGTAATAGAATCGTAGATATCTAGTTTAGTGCTCACAACACGTTAACTCTGTTCTCCAATATATTGTAATAAAATGTAGTCATGGAAACGGTTATGAACGAAGCAATGAAAACGTAGATATCAAATTTAGTATGCAAGACGCGTTTCTGGAATAACCTTCGTCACGTACGCTCAAAATTGAAAAGCCAAATAAATTAAAGTGCTTAGAGCAATAAAACCAAAGGTCCTAAACATGATAGCTTAAAATAGACTAAGATCACCAATGCCTGAGGCAAGAGAACTTTAGTATTATTAACAACTACATTATTTAGGAATTGCAAATTTCAGTAATAAATATATTCAATAAACCTGGTCAGTGGCGAAGTACTGACTACTGGGCTGACGATACCCTCGGGGACTAATAGTCCACCAGCAGAGCTACCGACCCAGTGATCGTACTAAAAACGTAGATTTAGAGGTAATGTGGTTGAATAGTAGGTACATTTATAAAAGGCCTTTATCTAATCTAAGGATTCACTAACTCTTGTACCTAAGATAACTTGTGGTTTAGATTAAATTTTATTGTGAATGATTATATTGATGGGAGTTTTACTTCAGTAAAATATAAATATTGATAAGGTGGTAATAAAATGGAAAACAGCTTCAAAAGGCAATCTAAAAATGTAGAGGAGAGCTACTAGTAGCCTCTGGCTGTATGTAATCCTCTTGAAACAAATAAAGAATTAAATTAAAATTGTAGAAACAGAGGCAAAGTCTATTAACATCTTTCCTGGATTGGTAGAGACACTTCAGTAGAAAATGCCGGGTTTTAACTAGTTTTATGGGTCTAAGTCTGGACCTTTGATTTCCAAATTGGGGGTTACCTAAATAGGACAAAAAGGGAAAATTCGACATACCGGTATTGATAGTTAAGAATACATCCATTCATTATTTGATTTTTTTACCGTTTTTTTTATCATGGGTAGCTTGCTATCAATGGATATCAGTCCTATAATATCGATCATTTCTTTGGATCATTGCATTTTCGGGAAAGGAGCGTATGATTTTAATGTACCATTTAAGTTGTATGCTCACATTTGGGTCTCGGCTGCTGATGAGTAGACGGAAGTGCCGACAAAATGGTTACATAGGGCTATGGTTTGATTCAGAAAATATCCTGACAAAAATGTCCGATGACAAAGTGACTTACTTAAAATTAAAAATTGATTATCTCTTCTAATTGCACACTACCCCCCCCCATATATGATTGTATACATGTTAAAAAAACCAATCAGGGTCTGATTACAGTATTTTTAGAGCAAAGGAAGTGTAGTGGCGGGGCTGATCCGATAACGGTTTGTTTTTCTTATTTTTTTGCAACCGATGGAAGGAGAGTCAGTATTTCCCGCCACGTTCTTCAAAATGGATCCAAACAAGTCCAAAGAATAATATTACTGAACATATTAATTCTTGAAAGGATACCAGACTAGAAAGGAAAGTAACACAAATTGCTATGCTAAGATGAGTATGAAAGAAAATTACACAAGGGAAAAAGGGGATATATAAGGTAAAATTAGGTATGGTGTACTAGTGTCGCTGGAGCTTGATAAGCACACTCAATCAGATATTAGATCAGCATAAAAACCATACACATTCATATATTCGAAGGACACAAATTATACCATTCATATAGATCTATTATTTTAAAATTAAATATAATTACCCATGTTGATTTTACACCTTTCAATATTAAATTGTAAGACAATTATATAAAAATTTATCTTGGAAATAAGGAAGCAAACATGGAATTGTACAAATATGACATGATATATCTTATATTTCCCCACCAGTTGTTATATTTAAGGAAGGATCTACGATCCGATCATTTATTTGAACGCTAAAAAAAGTATACTCCTATCAGTGGCACGTCTATTATATACCTTTAAATAGGAAGTGACCCAACACACCAAAGCCACACACCCCTTCCCGCCACAAGCCATCCCTCCCACTGAGGGTGGGTGATTACATTT
>MJUT01055631.1:376190-393838 GCA_002080005.1 Gigantidas platifrons | reverse complement strand
GCTCGTTGACAACAAACTTTCTCTCCACCTTGGTAAAACAGAATGCATTCTTTTTGGTCCAAAGAGAAAATTAAAAAATGTAACTGAATTTCAAATTAACTGTAATGGTCATATAATAAATTCACAAAATAGTGTTAAATATTTAGGCATTGACATTGATCAAACCCCGTCTGGCGAAAAACAGCTAACTCTATTATTAAAAAGGTTAATTCCCGGTTGAGGTTTATGTATAGAAAGGGAAATTGTCTATCTGACGAAACGCGGAAAACTTTAAGTATGGCACTTATTCAATGTCATTTTGATTATTCTTGTTCTTCCTGGTACGCTGGTATAACTCGTGTTTTAAAAAACAAACTGCAAGTGGCACAAAACAAAACAGTTCGATTTATTAAAAGCATGGGCTCAAGAACTAGTATAAAGCAAGCTGAATTATCTAGTCTAGGATTTTTAAATATTGAAAACAGAGTAAAACAGCTTCGATTGAACCATGCTCATAAAATCTATTATGATACATGTCCTTCTTATTTGAAAAATAATTTCATCAAAATTAATGAACATCATGCCCATAATACTAGATCAAGTCAGATTAATTATGTTACACCAAAAATTAAAGGCATTGAATGAACAACGTTTTACTACAATGGAATCCATGATTGGAATTCTTTACCCGATTCGATCAAATCCATCAATAATTTGCAAAGATTTAAAAATAGAGGTGAAGTGCCACCTGATACATACCAGTGAAGAACGGGAAAGACGTGTCATATCATAATAATGACAATTATATATATATATNCCGCTCATGTTGATCTTTTAATGTCCACTTGAACTTTAAGCTGATACTTATAAAGGACCCCATTGGAAATAAGCTGACTGGCTTTCATGGGCTATCCTTGGTGAGAAAGTTCTCAGCAGTTATAATTAGTGGATTGAAGTTTCAGTTAATGATGGCAGTTTTATGTTTTATTTTTAAATTAACGAGAAATTTTTAAACACTTGTGTATGATATTGAAATTTTTAAACCTAAATATATTTTACCTTTACCTTTACCTTCCCACGTTTAGTCATGAAAGCCAACAAAAAGGTGAATTGAAATGTTATATGAACAAAATGTTGAAGAATATGACATAGCATGCATCAGAACTTTCATCCTCACTTTGCGTTAACTATCTATCAATATTAGGTCTATAAGATCATTTAGATCTGGAGTGTCAGCCATTTTTAAAAACCACCAATCCAGTGAAATGTGTTAAACCATGGTTTAGTTAGAAACTGATTTGTATTAAACTTAAAACTGGTTTGCTAAACTGTAAACCCTAACCGAAACAAGTTTGATTGCAATAAATGCGACCAAATATGTGTTGTCTGTATGTTAAGCTTAATTGTATTCTTCATTTTAGAAAATACTACGTACCTTTTTAACAATCTAGATTACTGTAGAGGCGGAGATATTTTCTTATTATCACATTTTTGTAGAAATATTTCAACCAGAAAATTGATTGGTCATATGTTGAAATAAGTCATGTGATGCGACGATAATCGTGAAAGGAGATTACACAGTAAAAAAGTGGGGAGGGGGGGGCGGTATTTAGGTAAAATAGGGTACGGTGTACTGGTGTCGCTGGAGCTTGCAAAACCACCCATTTATATATTAGCTCAGCATGAAAACCATACCCATTCCTATATTCGAAGTACGAAAATTTAAGCATTGATTGATAATCATACCCGTTAATAAAGATCTAATATTTCAATATTTAATATAATTACCTAGATCGGTTTTGCACCATTTAATATTAAATTATAACATAATTATATAAGAATTTATCTTGGAAATAAAGAAGCGGGCTTAAATATTTGTTTTCTGTATGGTTAGTTTAACTGTATTCTTAATGTTTAAAAAATATTGAACACCATGCACATACCTTTTTAACAATCTAGATTATATATTTTCCTATCTTTACATTTTTGTAGAAATATTTCAACCAGGAGGTTGAATGGTCATAGGATAAAATTTATCATGTTAAGTCATGTGATACGACGATAAGCGTGAAAGAAGATTACACAAGGAAAAGGGGGGTATATAAGGTAAAATTAGGTATGGTGTACTGGTGTCGCTGGAGCTTGATAAACACACGCATTCAGATATTAGATCAGCATAAAATCCATAACCATTCATATATCCGAAGTAAACAACTAATACCATTCAAATAGATGTATTATTTTAAAATTAAATATAATTACCCATGTTGATTTTACACCTTTCAATATTAAATTTTAGCAAAATTATATAAGTATTTATCTTGGAAATAAGGAAACAAACATGGACTTATACACATATTACATGATATATCTTATATATACCCACCAGTTGTTATATTTAAGGAAGGATCTACGATCCGATCATTTATTTGAAAGCTAAAAAAAAGTATACTCCTATCAGTGGCACGTCTATTATATACCTTTAAATAGGAAGTGACCCAACACACCAAAGCCACACACCCCTTCCCGCCACAAGCTATCCCTCCCACTGAAGGTGGATGATTACATTTCAGAGAACATTAGATTAATTAAAATAGAGACATTGTTTTAATATTGTCACAAATAAGTTAAATTTGACAACAAAATTATGGTGACATTGTCATTAATTCAAACACAATCTGATTACCTGCTTAAAGGGATGAATGTGGTCGCTATTTTCAACATTGTTTTAACTATTAGATCCGAGTGATCGTCAGCTTATTAGCTTATTGTGAAGTGTATATTTGATTATGTTGCTGTTTAAGCTTGCTGCCAAAATATAATATGTAAAATTGTTTCAACTAAAAGACTGGTCTAAAGGGTTGTATGTTATTTTAAATAATGTTCAACCATACGAAACGCTCCTCTGGCATGCAGTGATGGAGATCCACTTCTAAAATATAGAAATTCTTTGCACCTGATGTGTTGTCAGAGTTTGTGTATTTTTATTTTTATTTTGCTTTAATTGGTGACTTAGTTATGAAGTTACTTGGCATACCACATTAATCTGTGAATGAAGTTATCAATGCTCATTCTTGCGTGTTTTAGTTTTGTTTGATTTTCAATAATAGCTTATAAATATTTATTATTTACACATTTATTGTATTAAAATATATGTTACATACTACCTTTATTTCTGTTTTTCATTACTCTTAAGGTGTTCATGAGCTTTCGTCCCTTACGTCACCTCTTTAGATATTATGTGTAATCACATTACATTACATAGCAAAATTATAATTTATATTTTACGACATAAAAGAAAGAGTTGTCTTTCTTTGCGTGTACTTAACATTTTTGTCCGGATAAAATAGATGATATAAAAAAAAATACGTCTGACAATTAAACTAAACGATGTTAGAATTAACTATTTGAGGTGACAAACGTTTTTCAGCATTCTAACTTGCACATTTGATAAACTACAGTTCAATCGCTTAAGCCTATATCCAGCGCCATAGGCATGTATATAACCGGTTCGTTGGTTACCGTGCTCACCTCGAGCGCGGTAAATCGTGGGTTCGTGCCCGATCAGGTCAATCAAATGGCTATGAAATTGATATTCGTTGCTTGCCGCTAAGCAAGCAGCATTTAAGAGAAAGAGCAAATACTGGCTGGCCCGGAATCAGGATAATGTGACCGAGTAGGGAGACATGCCTATCCGTGGACTGTTGTTTTAGTGAACTGGCGCTATACAAATCATCAAGCTAAGCGTGTTTTTCTAGTACAAAATGGACATCATCATAATCTCATTGAAAATTATCCCGCCATGAAATAGGTGAAAAATTGCCGAGTTGGTGGTAAGTAACAATCACTAACAATAGGTTTATGGTTTAGTGTTTAACGTCACTTTTGACAACATTTCAGCACGCTTGTGGTGGTCAGTTGCATTGGTGGAGGAAACCGCAAGTAGCTGAGTAATTATTTTTGAAAAGTCACTCACTATATATTGCATGGTTGACACTGCTTAGAGGTTTGTATAATATTTTAGTAGTAACCTGTTATCACAAGTAACTTTGAGATCAAGTGGGACAGATATATTGTATGGTTGTCACCGGCTTTGATGTTTGTATTATGTACTTGTATTTCCTGTGACTGTATGATAAATTTCTCATCATCCTATAGAATATATTAATAATTTCTGAGTTAGATTGCTGTCAAATTATGATATTTAAATGTACCATCTACACACGCTTAGACACATGTCTTATGTCTATCTATAGATTTTCCTTACGAGACAACGTAACACTTCGACTATTGAAGCTATAATTATGGCGAATGCGGGCAAGTGGTCTAAGGTGCTGGACTTAAGGCTAAACCATTGGTGCTGCAGTGAATCAATGGTGTGAGTTCAAATCCCGTCGAGGGAAGAACAAATATGTGTCAGCTAAAAGATCTATGTCTAACACTGTTTGGTTTAATTTTCAGTCATATATATATAGTGAGTGAGTGAGATGATGATGCATTTATTGCTTATTGTACTTAGCCAACATGCTAAATGTACAGAGTGGTACATAACACCATTGGCTTTAGCTGGCCAATTACTCCTTAATGATACGTGCCTTGCGGAGAGGCATCATATATCAATTTGGTTTACTCCGATCGAAGGTTGATTCCCCCGGAGTTAAGTGGAATTTGTGTTGCTTGGTATTGTATTGTATGCCCTTCTTTTATTTACGGCATTTTATAACACCTTTGGTATCTTCAAACATTTCTTGATTGTGTGGATGAATAAGTGAAAACATTTCTAATAATAAGCTTTTTTATCACATATTTGTACGTTATTCGTACCGTTTTGCATGTGTGATAAACGAAGACGTTCCCGATCCATATCAGTGCCCGGGGCAAATAACCGATGACGTCATTGTGAGAAGTAAGCAAACATCATAAAAAAACCCGATAAAACGGAGATGAAAAATATCAATACAAAACGTAAAACTGAGAGTAGCATAAGGATTGGTTAGCAACTGTGGGAGAACACCGTAATCCTGAATATATTGGAGTCGAGGAAATGTACATGCAACTGGCAAGATTTTTTTTCAGCGCGCACGAAATTCAAACAGGATTACGAACCCGATTCATTGAAATGTATCCCAAGTTTCCATCAGTAGATATCTTAGTGATGGCGAATGTAGATATTTACGCCATCGTATCGACGTTTGAGAAGTATGAAAATAAATTTTCATCAGTAATAACTCTGTCCATTCAACGGTTACTAATAATAACTCTAATAAGCAAACCGCTATCGTTTTGACACCCATTTTGCCCAACTCCAAAATAACACAATTCCCATACTCAAATATCCAGGGAAATGTGGCAATAATTGTTTATGACACAAATGATATGAATTGGAAGTCTGATTTATAATTATTGAAAAGCTATGTTCAATACCTGTGATAAATACGGTGAATTATTTTGTTGATTTTTACACGTTATTTATTTTGTTGTTATGTTGATGAATATACCATTTACCATTTATGTATTTCAGTCATGGTTAAATATATGATAAACATATTATAACATAGCCCTTTCCATATAGGTCCTGGTATCATGCCTCGACCCATATCAGCCCGCGGCTCTCGCCTTGGACTGATATGAAAGTCTCGGGATGATACCGGGACCGATATGGAAATGGCCATGTTATAATCTATAAATATATAATAGGGTATGATTGAGTTCTTCTACATCGACTGTATAGTACAAGTCATAGCTACTCTGGGCAGGCCATCCATTGCACTCAAGCATCGTAGGTCAGAGTAGGCTTCCAGTATTCAATTGTCAAATTAAATCCATTTTTATTAGACAATTCACAGCAGTTGTGATGAGCACATTTTCGTATTCGGTCGAATCCAAATGGATGAGTCCATATACTAATGCTGGAGTTTCAGGAAATGCAGGATGGAATAAAATATTGTGTGTAGTAGATTTACCAGACTCGTACGTGGTATATCCCAGTTGAACTTGACCCGATTGACCTGTTCAGCGATATCAATATAAAGACATATACATATCATTATTTAAGAATTAATTCATGGGGGCTTGAATATATACTGATTTTACCACGGATTGGCCCTTTATGCCAAATATTTTACCACGAGCGGGTAAGGAGGGTCATTGTGTTGAACACCACTTTCAACAATATTTGAGTTTGATCGTTGCGGTCAGTTTTATTAGTGGAGGTAACAGGAGTATTCGGAGAAAACTACCACACTACCGCAAGTCACCGACAAACTTTATCACGTAATGTTGTATCAGTATACCTCATTTGACCAAAATTCGAACTCCCAATTTTTGTGGTGATAGGCACTGATTGCATAGGTAATTATAAATCCAACTACTATGCGATGACGACCACGACTGCACCCTTGACCCCTCCAATTGTGTTGATGCATGCGTCAGGTAACGACTGAATCCATGTTTTAATGAATATCAATATTTTAGAATATCATTATGATCCTTTGCTGAGATGGAGTTCCTTGTCGCCTATTGAGGCCACAATTACAAATATGGATTAAGTCGTTACCTGCCACCTCTTACAACAAAACAATCCAAGGGGTCACGAGTACCAGACTATCATTGCCCCTGGTATTGTACTATTGATTCTGTCATTCATTTTTGTGATAGAATAGGTCTATTTGTCATAATTTGAATGAAAGCGAATATGTGCATGTTTTTATCGTTTGTTTTGATTTGCATTACAGTTCGATATCTAGTAATCAAGAGGGTCGAGATCCCAGTAACTGGTTTAACCCCGCTATATCTTGTGTCTGTCCAAACCAAGACATGGATTTCCAATGTGGTCGGTCGTGGTCCTTATTTTGTGTTCAGTGAGTTAAAATGAGAAGTGATTGTTTGATTTATTGGTATTGGTGGAGTGCAAGACCATCACTGTTTATACTTTCTTTTCATAATTAGGTTTTCTTTACGGTTACAATTATCATAATACGGAACTACATCGCTACAAATGATAATATTTACACATTATACCCTTACAACTAATATGCTGCAATATATTTGCAGAATTATGTTACAAATGACCATATTTAGGCCGCTAGAATTATAATATTTCGGTATTATAGCACTTTATTACATATTTTGTTGCAATATGTTCCTTTTTTCATAACCAATAATAGCTAGAAATCGGAGTTGGTTTTTTGCACTCAAATATCCGTATTTGACCCAGAAATCAACTTCCGGTGTCTGCGCAATGGTCTCGAAGATTATATTTCAAGGTACAAGGAAAGATGGTGCATACAGATATGCATAACATCGTATTTAAATCAAATTAACACATTTCAAGACATTGGAATAAAGTTTAAATAACTTAAAACGGAATATTTAGTTCAAATGTATACGTCATGTTGAACAGAAATGTCTTTTAAAATGTCAACGTCTTGGGTAGATTTTACAAACACTTTCTAACGTCATTGTACAGATCGACATTGTTTGACATCTTTTTGAAACCAGCCTCGAAACAAAAATATTTGCAAGTTGAACAAAGACAACTCTCTTAAGGATTTATTTTTGCAATTGGTCAGTTCAAAGATCTCTTCCGAAATATTAAAGTCAATGATTAAAAAATGTCAATGTGAACTATGTGATAAATATATTATGACATGAACTTTCCATGTCGTCCCTGGTATCAGCCCTCGATCCATATCAGCCCCCAGATTCGCTGTCGGGATTGATATGGAAGTCTCGGGTTGTTACCAGGACCTATATGGAAAATGTCATGCAATCATCTCTGAATATTTTTCACTTAATTTGGAAATTAAAATTGCACCGGATTATTTTGTTTGGTAAATAGTGTTTAATCCTTTTTTCCTCTGTACGAATATACTTGTTGTCTTCTGAATTTTTTCACAATTTTGATGGCAACCGGAACACGACGAATTAAGCTAGTGGCATAGAGGATTTCGCTAACCTTGTTTTATTTAACTCTCCGTGTTTGTGTTGTCATTCCTTTTTGTGATTATATATGACTTTTGGGAGGTAATATGTGCAATGTTTTTATTGGTTGTTTATATAGGCATTTCCGTTTGAGATCAAATTATCAAGAGGATTGTGGTTGGGATGTCAGTAACCGGTTGATCCCCGAAGCAACATTTGTTGAGCCTGTCCTATGCCAGGACATGGATTTCCAATGTCATATGTCGTGGTCTTCTTTATATTCAATGATTTGAGGTAAGAGGTGATTGTTCGCTTTGTAGATATTGGTTGAATTGTTGATCATCAATATCTAAACTTTCTTTTCATATCAACATTTTTATTCTGATCACTTAAAACTTATTGATAGTGAAAACTTAACACATTCTGATTCCGAATCAAGTAGTCTGCTTTTACTCCTTAATGATGCATTTTGGCGGGAACGTCGCAAATCCAAATTTCAAGGTTTTGGCTTGACCTGATGGAGTCTGGAACCTACGCTTTGTTGTCAAGAGTATAAAAGACCATTCGAGTCTAATTATCATTACTTAAAACGAAAAACAATTATTTGGTATGTTCCATTATGTCATTGGCAAAGCTAAACGAATTCCTGCGTAATTAACAGCTAATAATAATAATAATACTTTATTGTATGAGGGTAAACTTAGTTAGCTACGCTTATCTTCCCTGCGGCCCTCAGATTACACAATAGCGGATATGATACTGCATTACATTACAATCATACAAATAAAACATAGCACAAAACAAATTCATCAAGATTTTAACACATTAACATGCTAGAAAAATATATCATATGTCATAAGAATATAATAGAAAATGACTTATCAATAGAATAATGAATGAAACACTTCCCTGATGGTTTGAAGAATGAAACAAAATATAGTTCTTAATATTTGTCTTAAATGCATTAGTGTTATTAGATTTACGCACTGAAGTTAACAAACTGTTCCACAAAAAAGGGGGTGAATATGCAAATGAGTTCTTGAATATTATACACGATAGTTTGATTTGAGAAATAATAATAAAAGCCATGCAACAAATATTATTGAACAGTCTTTCAGTATGATGAACAACATTTGCAATATAGACACGACAAACTAAAGCTTATATTTCTATACGGGGAAAACCAGTGTGTTCGGGAGAATCTTGTATTACATACTGCCTGTCCGAAACGGAACAGATATCCTGTATGTACGAGCTATATATTCATAACGAACGAATTCAGAGACGACATGCATAGTTGCAGACATTGGAAAATGCAAGAGTAGATGAGGATTGTTTCCTATTAAAGTTGCTATTGACATATAAAGCCTTTTTTTGGGGGCGTCGTGGTCGTGATCATATGTTAGTTGGAAATACAAATTACATATGCAATCAGTGGCTATCATCACTGATGTTGTCAGTTCGAATCTCGATCAGGGCTACATGTATAACATTATGTGATGAAGTTTGTCAGTGACCTTTCTCTTGATTCTTCCACCAATAAAACTGACCGTCATGACATAATTGAGATAGCGTTGAAAGTGGCGTTAAACACCATAAAAACAAACCAAACCTTTTCAGGAAGCCCATAATGCTTGGGATAATATTCAAAGTCAAAGTATGAAGCCATTCAAGTTATGCAAGAGTTATGTCCCACTTGGGTGTGTATTTCTACATATTGTTCATACTGTAATGTTTGGAAGTTTTATGTTTCAGTCTTATTTCAACCACATTTCTGGTGTTCTTCTAATATTTACATATTTTGTTGTTATCTTAAATACCGATTTTATTTTCAACCCTTTACACAATACATGTCTTTCCATAGCATTAGTGCATATCTATTATAAATTATCCCATGAAGTGTATCAAACTACCTATCAACGAAAGACAACTCTTACAAAAATAAAAAAGGGAGGTAATATTTCTTACTTTCCTAAAACAGGGAATTATTTATACAGTCATGCTGACAGCACTATCTAAATCACTCACATTCTGATTAAAATAATAGTTTTAATACATCACCCTTAAGTTACATATGTAACATATATGGGTAGAACTTTAGCCTATCCAATGAAACACACGTTTTACAGGGAGTTCTGATACAGACAGTAATGGAAAAGTCCGACAGCATACTAAATTTCAGCTAGACGAGATATTAGATCTTGTTTTATCATATACAAAATAAAGCTAAGGATAAAATTAAATCCAGAACCCACGAACACTCATCACAAACCGTTGTGTATTAGAAACTGTTGAAACTTATGTTTTTATGTGCATACTCTATATTTACACGACGTGCGAGAAATAGCGATATTTTCAAACCCATCATGGAATTTCATTCTCCATCTGGCATTTTCTGGTCTCCAGTAGTGCACTCCGACGTACAATAACATACGGAATATGCTGATTATTATACGATTGGAACAACGCGATACTACTATGGCAAAATCTCAAATAAAAAAATACACAAGACACCTATATAAATCATTTATTTAAAAACAATTGACGGAATTTTTAGTGAAGCAATTGCCTCACTTGTCTCAATGATAGTTACGGCCTTGATATACCTCAACAACGCTTAGGAAAGAGGAAATTCTGAACAATCATGGGTATGTTTTGTGTTCCATTGAAATTTCAACCAAAGATTAACAAATGGATCATACGTCACACTATTGGATTCCTAATTTACACAAGTATCCATAAAATAGCATTAAATTGCTGGGTCTGCCAAATGCTTCAAGAAACCAAATTATTAACATCCATTCTGTTAGCGGTCAAAACCGGGCATTAGAGTTAATTTGACATTAGCTACTAAAGGGGTGGTGTTGATTCTGAATAATTCTAAAAGATCTGCTAGAGTAAGTAGAATCAAGGTCCCTCTCCTCGTGCAATAGCGTTAAAACAATTGACTTCTCCACTCAATTATTCCCCATTCAAAACCAAAAGACATGTTAAAAGAATTGGTCTAACAGTGTTTCATAGAAAATAATGGTTAATGTAGATACAAATACATTGTCATAGGAAAGGACACATCTTATTTTGTAAACAAGCACTCTGATTCCCCCAAAAGTTGAAATTGATATCATCAAAATGCTTGAAATTTTGATTGTCGATATATTTGTTATGCTTGGTGGGAGTGTTTTCAACAGACAGCCGGTATTCCTATGGGTCGTAACTGTGCTCAGGCTTGTCCCTTTATTCTTACGAGGCAGAATTCATTCAGGGGTTTCTGAAGAAAATAAAATCTAGCTCAATCCTTTAATTTCGATCTGCGCTATATAGATAATGTCCTTCACTAAATAAATGTTAGTTTGGTGATTTTTTTAATCGCATCTATCCCAGCGAGTTTTATATAAAGGATACCACAGATACAGTTAGGTATGGCTTCATACCTTGACCTACACCTCGAATTGACAATGAGGTCCGGTTAAGAACTAAACTTTACGACTAAAGAGACGATTTTAATTTTCCCATTGTGAACTTTCCATTTATATGTAGCAACATTCCAACAGCACCTGCATATGGAGAATATATCTCTCAGTTGCTACGATATTCCAGAATTTGGGGTGCCTATCAGGATTTCCTTGCTAGACGGTTGCTACTAAGAAGAAACCTACTGAACCAAGGGTTCTTTTTGTTTAAGTTGAATATTTACGTTATGGAATATCTGCATATCACAAATGACAATATGTTTCACTTCCCGCTCCTTACCGCATTCATGACTTGTCACCGGGTTTCTAACAAGATTAACATGACGGGTACCACTAGTGGTGCAGGAACTGCGTACTCGTCCGGATCACCTGAATTCACCCTGGATTTTAGTGGGGTTTGTGTTACTCGATCTTTAGTTTTATGTGTATGTTTTGTAGATCGCTGTTTGTCCTTTTGTCCTTTTTCTTGTGGCCATTGTGTTATCTGTCCTTCTTCGACTTACGGATTATGATTACCCCTTTGCTATCTTCAAACCCTTCTTATGCAAGGGTTATGTCCCGTTTTGGGCGTGTATTTCTACATATTGTGTTTACTGAAATGTTTTAGTCTTATTTCAACCACATATTTTTTGATTCTTCTAATATTCACATATCTTTTGCAACCTTAAATACCGATTTTATTTTCTCTTTTTTCACTTAAAATCTCTTTCCATAGCATTAGAGCATATATATATATATATATATATATATATATTATACCATGAAGTGTATCAAACTACCTATAAACGAAAGACAACTCTTTTCAAAAATAATAAAAGAGAGGTAATATTTTTACTTACCAAAAATATTGAATTATACTGTCATGCTAACAACACCGTCTAAATCAATCACATTCTGATTAAAGTCATATTTTAATACCTGACATTCAATTTACATCTGATGAAACAACTCGATTTAACCTCAGTTCCAGTTGAACTTTATATTAACCAATGAAACACAAGTTTTTTCATGGAATTCTGATACAGACAGTAATGGTAAAGTCCGAGAGAATACTGAATTTCAGTTCAACGAAATATTTGATCATATTTTGTCATATAGAAACCGAGTGCAGCATCTTTTATACAGCTAAGACAAAATTAAATCTAGATACAACCGAACACTCATCATAAACCGTTGTGTATTAGACACTGCTGAAAGGCATCTGTTGATGTGCATACTCTATATTATCACGACGTTGATATAAGTGTAGGAGGAACTGCTTACTCTCCTTGAGAAGCATCTAAGTTCACTCAATGGTGTTTTAGTGGTATTTAGTGGTGTTCGTGTTGCTCAATATGCATATTTTTATGTCAAACATTTTTGTTATTGGTCTTGTTGTTCCTTTCTTTTGGTCATTATGTTGTGACGACAAGATGAAACAACATGAGATAATGTAACAATACAAAATACAAGCATCCAATTAATTTATGTAAGCATATGATAAATATTCAATAGTGTAGAGCTATTTTGCTATATAATAACTATTCATTAGAGGGCCCGGTCGCTCAATGAGTTAGGTAGTTGGATTACCTAACAACCCATACAAGCAATACGGCGTGGGTTCGCGCCCGGCTTTGTAAATTACAAAAAGGGTGCACTCGACCCGCAGCCGCAAGTGATAAAGTTTACCAGTTGCTTGCCAATGGTCGGTGGTTCTCTCCGGGTACTCCGGCTTCTTCCACCACTAAAACTGTTCGCCATGATATAGCTGAAATGTTGCTGAAAGTGGCGTTAAACACCAAAAATCAAATCAAATCACTATTCATTAATGTAAATATATTTTACATATGATAAACATTCATTAGTGTACAGCTATTTTACATATTATAAACATGCATTAGTGTAAAAGGTATTTTGCATATGATAAATAATCATTAGTGTAAAGCTATTTTACCATGAACAGTATATATTCTTTTAAATGTTGTCAGTCATTGTACAATGTGCCAGATCCTGGTATATTATACTTGTAAGTATTCCCTGTCAATCATGGTTGAACAGATATCAAGGTCATTGTGACAACAATATGACATGGCATGGGATCAGGTAACAATGTAACATGCATGTATACATAATTAATTTATGTTATGAAAATAAACTTAGAACATAGAAATAATCCACGACATATGAAGTTGAAAATCCATATCAAGGTTTGGAACAGATACAAAAATGTGGCGGGATTAAATCGGTTAATATGATCCCTCCCCTCTTGAAAACGGGTTTTCTAACGGCAATGCATTGGTAAATGAACGATAGGAAAATCTGTACAGATTTACTTCCACTCCAAAAAAAACCCCACATAATCATGAATGTTCGTAGTTAACTGACTTCTAGCTGGGGAAGTAAAATATGTCGGCTAAAGACCAATCAAAAGTATTTAAGTTGATGATAACATATTCAGAAGCTAAATTTTTATCAAATACTGGCCGTGCAGCCTTCCTCAGTTGAAATATATTTCAGAATGGGAGAAAATTGTTGCGCAAATAGCAACATGTTAGTCCTCTACCATATTATATTCTTTGTTTATTATAATGCCATGTCTCAATGTGTGAACGAAATACGATTGTTTCAAATCATTTCCATTCCGTCAAAAAAACAATTATTTTCGTCCGCCAGATCAGGTCATTTCGATGGAATGTTCGGCACTGGACTTCCGGTGTCAATGTACACAACAAAAACTCCAATCGATATGTGCCGTTTTAACGTTCGATCCTCAACTTAAAAAAATCTTATAATATTTTCTGTTAAAGACAGATATCAATTAAATTATTTTATTTGTATCAAAGACTTCAATGCAGAGACAATTACTTCTTTAAAATTAAATTTGTTTTCTTTCTTTATTTGCTGCTGTCAGCATCATGAAAGATAAACGATCTGCCTTTAATACATTTCTGATATCAGACAGATAGTGGGGTACCGAACACCAGTATTCATTCAGCCATTGGCGTCTCTATATTACATTTATTTATAATCTACCGCATATCCGATTATGATAAGCTAACGTTGTCACAGTAATAGCGTAAACACCGGAAGTCGTCTGCATAACATTTCAGACGTCAAGACACGAAAAAGACGGAACGTGGTCGGAATTGACATGATTCGAAACAATCGTATTGCTTCTTCATTCCGAAATAAATTTATGTTGTAAAATTCAACAAGAGACATTATCCTTTATATGTATATATACATGTATGGGTAAAAACTGTCAGTTATATGCGTCAGATCAGTGGTTTTCACAGATACTTCGGTTTATGCCAATTTACAAAATGATCGCCACGGTTCACTTAAATAATGTGGAAGTTGGCGCTAAGGTGTAAAACATTTTTCTCTTATGCCCCCTGTTTACACACACACAGAGATGTACACATGATCGTGTGTATGCCGCATTATCAAGCAGTTCACTGATAATCAACACTGTATAAACAAGCAGATGTATTGCAGTTGGCAACTAGCAACTGCCTTGTTTTCCTGTCATAATGCAGTGCCCATGAATTGTCAAGTCTATCTGCTTTCGACAACACTTGTCTGTGCTCCTTCCCATCATGAGATATTACGATGACATTGTTTGATTTAGCACTGACCACATAAACGTTTCCATAATCATCTACGGTGATAGCACGTGGTGCTTTCAAAACAGATGTATCTGTAAATGTCCACAATATGGTGCCGTTAATATCACAGCACACAACTTCGTTACTTTTCAAAACGGTGTAGTACAGTCTGTCATTGAATGAGGTAACGTACGACCAAAACTCAGCGGCGAAGTCCACGATTTCAACAATACGCTCATCCTTCAAATTCACTTTTCTTAAACCTTTACCAATGGCAGAGAACACTAACATTCCGTTTGTTGAAGTAATACCACTACAGCCTGTATTAGTATTGATACATTTCACGGTTTTTCCGGTGTTAACATCAACAAGTTGGATAAATTCATCAACAAACGATGTTACAGCGGCTGTGTTCTGGTCTATACATGCAACATCCATTCCACGCGATATTTGTAGGGGAATTTTGCGGTCTGTTGATCCGTCGGCATTTATTATTAGTAGATATGCCGGATTATAGTTAATAAATGCCATTTTACCACCAGTTAGAATGGAACAACCTACTATCTGATTTCCATCAATAGTCAAATGATGCTTTAGTTTTAAACATATATTAGCAATATACCTGTAATGTCCACCAGCCATCATCATCTGCGCTTGTCTATCTTTTCTTCTTACTAAGGTAATGTCACGTGGTGTGATAGAGGTAGTCACATCGCCAAAACAGTGTACATCAGTAGTTAAAGTCTTCAGCGTTTGGTTAATCTTACAATGTAGCATTCTCTTAGACAGCCTTTTATCGTCTATCACTGATTGTACAAACTGCTCATTCCTAGTTATCTCAGCTTCAATTTGCTTCAAACCTAGAAAAGTTTGAAAGTCTGTCGCGTGTGATTTTATATTTTGTAAATTGTCCTGACATTCTTGGATTTCTTTTTCTTTTTCTGCCAAGATAGCCTCCAATTCCATTATCGGACCCTTTGCGCTATCACCTGTCTCTTGTAATTTTGTTATTAGTCCTCTTTCTATTTTATCAAGGTACTCATTGATGGCAAGTCGGATCTGTTTGATTTCTTTTTCAATGCCTGCCTTGGTTTCATTTAACATATCAAGGTTATCCTGTCCTGATGCAATAATTGTTTTGATGTTTTTGGTCAAGTCATCTAACAAATGTTCCATTTCTTGGACAGAACCTGAGTTCTTTACGTTATCTACGACGTCTTCAAGTGGAACTAGATCTTTGCAATTTTTGTGGCATGTAAATACGCATTTTCGGCAGCATACGTTTTCATGTTCTTTACAATACGTTTGATACTTTTCGCGATGTTCATCACAGAGCGGATTAATTCCGACTATAAAGGGAGGTAATTTCTGGTATTCACCAATAGTTATTGTGACGTGCTCTCGTGTTGCTTTGGCAAAGCTATGGTGTTCTTTACAATCAGTACAAAAACCTTCATCACATTCAGAGCACCAGACTGCTGATGATTTATTGATGTGACGCACACTACAAACATTGCATGCAACTGTAGAACTCGCCATTTTGTAAGTTCCTATAAAAATAGAAAATTTTGAATGAAAGCTTAATATGACTGCAATAGTTTTTGGAGGGAGTACACGCAATGGTTTGCATGGATTGATGTTTTTTTTTCTGTAGATATGTTATGTTTTGATTTTTTTATTGATTGATTGATTGATTGATTAATTGCTGTTCAATGTAAAGTTATCACTATTTCAGCTTTATTCGTGAAGATAGGAAGCGTTTTGAATATTTGTTTCACAGATCACCAACGGATTTATGTGTAGTTCATGTACTTAATCTTCAGTTTTCTTCTCGTTCCTTTTCTCCATTCAATGCTTATCACCGGTTTGTAACTGGAGCAACACGACGGATTCCACAAGTGGAGCCTGACTTACTAATCATGAGCAGCATCTGAGTACACACGTCGTTCTTAGTGGGGTTCATGTTACTCGATCTTAGTTTTCTGTGTAGTGTTTTGTAGATCGTTGTTGTTTCCCCTTTTTTTTCATTTGGCCACTGTATTACCCGTCCCTCAATTTACAACTTTCAATGTCCTCTTTGGTATCTTTAATCCTTTTTTACAAGCTATAAATAGTTTCGGGAAAGAGTAAAGATGCCAATCAGAGGTTCAGGTGTTTCTTTTGATACAATTTACAAATACAAATCTGACAAGCAATTTAGACTGATGATGGTTTATTAGCACACTAATGTATGGGAGTCTATGTGCTTTACATGCATCATTGCATTGGCACATCAAACTAAATTAACACCGCCCCTCTTTGTTGAAGTGCCTGCACTAAACCACGTAATTCGGAAGTAATGTATATATTTGTTAGGTATATCAATTTTTCATCTGTTTCTACAATAGATTGGGTTTTGTAATTGTCCCGACAGTGTGGTATTTATTTTTACATTATATTGCAAATGACATTTCTGAAATGAATACAACCGTAACATGATTTGGTATAATTAAACAATGTTGAGATTACAATTATTGAAGGAATATTTGAAATTGTTTTTGGATTAGGTAAAGGTAAAATATATTTAGGTTTAAAAATTTCAACATCATACACAAGTGTTTAAAAATTTCTCGTTAAGTTAAAAATAAAACATAAAACTGCCATCTTTAACTGAAACTTCAATCCACCAATTGTAGCTGCTGAGAACTTT